>JBBPJS010000368.1:0-17850 GCA_038088835.1 Singerocomus rubriflavus
CCACCACCCCGACAATGACGACGACATCGGACACAACATAGTAGTGGCCACCCCCAGGGAACGACGACGCGCCGATAGCCAATACATTTCCTTTCTATGCACAGCCTGCAGCAGGCTTTTCGGTAGTGACCTTCCCGCCTTTGCGGTGAATGGAAATTCGACTGACGGGGTGATGAGCAAAAAGGCGAGCCTTACTTACCAGGCGATTGCTAGCATGGGTAGTTGTAGGAGGAACTCCAAGTTCAATCTGAGTGAGGGCAGTGCAAACAATAAGTCTGACCTTCAGAAGATATTTGTTAATTTACGTCGTTTACCGACCCGTTTAGCTCAGCGCTAAACATTAATGTGGCCATGCGAAATCACGATGGGGCCCTGAACACAAATCAGTAGCATCCCTAGTGTGTTGATGCACTACGCACTGACGTCAAGAGGGAAGGAGGGGGGTTGGCTTGCTCACTTAAATCACTGTGCTCATTAATAAGCAGCCCGCCCCCTGTGCGATGGCTGGTACTCGGTGAATGATGTGTAGTAGTCAAGACACCTGTGGACACATATTGACATTGCCTCGTAGCAAGATTTTGGTACACATATAAGGTTATATCCAGCTCTTCAACCTCAGTGCCATATTATTCATCATCCTCGACATGGAGGGCAGCCAGGATCGCTTCTAACTGATCGTTTCCCCCAAGTCTCGCAATTTCATCATGAA
Source organism: Singerocomus rubriflavus (assembly GCA_038088835.1). Taxonomy (NCBI): domain Eukaryota; kingdom Fungi; phylum Basidiomycota; class Agaricomycetes; order Boletales; family Boletaceae; genus Singerocomus; species Singerocomus rubriflavus. The sequence goes on from JBBPJS010000368.1 coordinate 710, forward strand.
GCTTGCCGACACATCAGCATACACAATTATCATCTGAGTTCAGCATGTACATACCTCTTTTTCAAGTGCCCTCATGATCGTCAGTGTATAGTTGAGTGAGCCCGTCTGATTCTGTAGGTAGGAAATAGTATGATGCTTCAACGTTGGCGTTGTCGGTCGTTTCTGAAGCACGTCTAAGCTCCGAAATCAGCTCTGTGGTACTTAGTATCCAAGATTAGCAGCATACTCAGTATGACACGATTGCTGTTGTCTGTTCGTATACCGTGGACAATAGGAAATGAGAATTTGCCTTCCGTAAGGTCTTCTGCGAATCCCTTGTTCTGTGAATACTATCATCCATCCACATATCAGCAATGGTTACGTCGTCTCATCATACAGGACAGTGGTGTTTACTCACCTCGGTACTCTCTAGATTCATATAATCATCTCTGATCTGAAAGTATACTCCAAAAAGGTTGATCAGAGGAACATAATCACTGACATCAAATATTATCAGCGAGGTATCCACATATCAAAACTGCTCTTACACTGTCACATTTTTCGTTGCACACGCCATCATTAACCTGATAGCGATCCTGAATAGACCACCCGTCTCTGCCACGAATGTTAGTGACTGTGACCTCTCGTAAGTTTACACTCAACTGTTGTTAACCATCCCAACATATTCCTTCTCTGTAGGACATTGCAATGTATCTCGCCAGAACAACTCGAGACCCTGTCCGCGATGAAGCGACAACAGCTCCTCGGTAACCACCAGGTCCAAGTCCTTGTTTGCCACAACTCTCCCTGGATCTCTCAAACCATGGTCCTTCAGTGCTACAAGCTCCTGGTAGGCCAGGAAATACACATAATTGGCTGTGTTGATAGTCTGGGGAACACCATAGACGCGATGGGCAACTGGCTGGCCCCTCCGAAGTTGTGCATCATCCTCGATATCATCCACCATGAGGCTGGCACTGTGAAGCATATGAACGACGCGCGAAATAATATTGAGTTGTTGACGGGGTACGTCGAGCCATGTATTGAATGCCTCGATGAGCAAGGATCGGATTTCCTTTCCTGGTCTAGAAGCAATGTATGCAAATGGTTCAAGAACAATCGATTCAAATAAATTTGGCCATTCTGAAGGGTTTCGAATGGGCTGAAGGAGGTCGGAGAGATTTGTGGTGGACATCGATGAAGGAAATATAAGTTGAAGCAAAAGATAGCGGGAATTTGAAGAAAGCTCAGTCTGACAGGGGAATATTGCCCTCAAGTCGACAGATCTTCGAATTAAATACGGGTTTGAGCGCTGCATATTACACCATATACAGGTGACTGGTCCGGTTTACGAGGACCCGGACCGAGTAAGTTGTCATTTTGCTTTGCTCGCTCGAACGAGGGTCACATGTGCACTTGTGCGACTGCCGGCAATTGCCGGCTTAAAGACTTTGCACAGGACGGCGGCGGTAATGAAAGGCTTCTCTTCTCTCTCGTTTGGGCAGTGGAGCTAAGTGTGACGACATACGTGAGTGATGGAACGCTCTTTCCATTCTGCCTGTATATGCACAAAATGATTTGCTACGGACCTCGCGGAACTGCTCGAAAGATGTCCGGATCCCCGACTCCCGGAGATGATTCTGTCCACAGACAGGTGACCCTAGGCGAATATTTGACCATATATGACTAAATCAGTGTTTTTAGACTCCGCCACAGCTTCACGAACGTTTGACTCTATATGGACATGTGTGTTGTTCATACGACCTCCACAAATAAAGACATAGAAAACCAAGAACACCCGACATGAAAGCAACCCAAAGACCGCGTGTGCCGTGGAAGGAGGGAGTATAGTAGTACAAATTGGGAATTAGCTCTGTACTATCTCGCTGAGGTGCTGCTGATCGGATGACATCGCTACAGTGGATTTTCCATGTTAGTCGAGTTTTTGTTTGCAATAATTGGAGTCCAAAATTGGCGACCGGACCGGCACCGCAACGATACGGTGAGTTCTCCTCGTTCGGAACGTGGAGCACGATACACCTTCCGGCTAAACAACCAGCAGAACCGAAAACTACCTGAAATGGGTATTAGATAAGACTCTACAGAGCGCTGTAAGCCGCAAGTGGTAAGCACAATATACTATTCCGTAAATCAGTCGGCAGTTATCCTGGGTTCTGACCGTCGGCAACCATCGGTTACCACCGGTTACCACTGGCTGGCTTCACTGAAGCAGTGTGAGATATGTAACACAGGCTATGCCATACTGTCATCCACGCTCACTTTGTCCATTCCTTCTGTCATTGGTTATCCCGGTGGATGATTTAAATCCGACTTATAGTTGGCCAATCTATCACAATTCCTCTCCCTCATGACTACTCAAGAATATTCTCTTCCCAACTTCCTAGCGTTTCTTCACAAGAACGCAGGTTATGACATCAATCCTCACTACAAACAAGTCGAGATTGTATTCAATACATGGGTGGAGCAGCAATTTGGCGGACAATTCGCAATGGTGTGTAGCTGCTGCTCCTGCCCATTGACTCATCATATCTCATCTCCAATGTCAGGAGATTTATAAATGTGATACCCCCCTGTTTGTAGCGCTGTCTTGCCCACTCGCTTCCTCACGGCAATTGAAGGGAGCAATCGACTGGAGCGCAGCGGGATTCCTGTTAGATGACCTATTGTACGTATCATTTTCCTGTCCTTGTGTATCATATGATCTGAGGAAATGTGCATAGTGACCATAGTCCGGTCGATGAAGTCCCTGCTCTCGCGCAGATGTGGATTTCAGTTCTTCAGGATGAAACGAAAAGTGTTGAGCACCCTGTGATAGAAATGTTGCGAAGGTTAGTTGACTCATTTACCCTGGCGCAATCAGCCTCAGTAAAACATTTCCGATGTAGGGAATTACTGCCCAGCGTCAAAGCAACCATCGACTCCTTTTATTGGCCTCGTTTAATTGCAGCGAGTGACAGGTTGATAACACATATGGTCCAAGAAGCGTGTGAGAAAAACACATATCTGAACAAGGGCATGGCCCTTGACCTTCAATCATATATGGCCAAGCGTCGAGTGTTCGTCGCCGTTGAACCATTCCTCATATTCGTCCAGCGCTGTCGCCACCTCTACATTCCTGATGATGTCCTATCCAGCCCTGTCATACGAGAAATGGAGACTGCAGCGATTGATATGCTCATTTTTCCAAATGTGAGTGGTCGTTCTTTCGGAAATTCTCTCATCCCTAGGCTGAAATCAAGTTGACACTTCATTCAGGATGTTTACTCCTTCAAGAAAGAATGTACTTCTGATGCCGCATTCAGCAATATTTTGACAGTCATAGAGAAGGATCCACAGAGTGCTCACCTGGACTTCCAGGAGAGAATCAATTATACGGGAGAGTTGTTTAAAGATGCTCTCGAGCGTTTCCACGCGTGCAGGCGGGAACTCCCATCGTTTGGTCAGGAGATAGGTGAATGCCTCGCCCAGTATGCCGATGGAATGATGGACTTGGTCGTCGCGAACATCAGATGGAGTCTTGTTGTCCCCCGCTACAATTTATTCATGAGCGAGGAGGACAGGAAGAACAACGTCTTGAGGTTGGAATCAGATGCTTCCTCTTTAGATCAGAGCGATAGTCCTGTTCAGTAATTTAGCATAGGCACATCCCAGGCACAGATTTCGTTGTTGCCACCAGGCATGGCTAGCTGTCCAAGTCATCTGAATGTGTTTTGTGGGAACACCTTTCGAAATAGATGTACTCTGAATATAGTCATCATTCTACACATCTCCGGTGTTCTCCAACTATAGTGTGCGATGAAGTTGCAATGAGTGATATGTTTCTAGTAACACTGTATCCGTCTGCAGACTCCCTGCATATTCAGGCTCGTACTAGTATTAGCCAACAGTAGCCTACAAGGTATTCGACTGGCCCGGTATGCCCAACTACCAGACCATCTATCTAGACGATTTGTCTCATCCGCAGGATCGTGGCACGTGCCTCAGAGACGAGCTAGTCACCAGACTAAGGTTTGGCGCTGGGCGCTAATCACCACTCTGCTGTGCTGATCACATTCACGAATCACGACATGCGTTTCACTTGCTCATTTAAACCAACTGGTTCACCATGACCAGTGCCAAATGGCACTTACCTTCTACGATGGTTCCGGCACAAGCCTCCCCAAAGCTCTGCTACTCCGCGACACCAAAACTCCGGTCAATTTCTATCCAGCGAATCGAGTTATTTCTCTTGAAGATTGTTCGCCCCAACCTCAATAGACAGTATGCCTTTAAAGCCGCTTCCCTAGTTGATTTTCGCGATGCTGTCGCCGTCCACGGCTCTGAGTCGGACACGGTGCTTGTACAAGACTTCCAACATTGTGTTCCTCTCAACGACTACGACGCATACAAGCCATTCATGACTGTATTCGATAGGCGCCCGTGCAAAGAGGCAGAGCTCGAAAACCTTTTTTCTCCGGGTCTTCCCTCGTTCCTGGCTATATCGAGCGCTACATCTGGATCAAGTGCGAAGCTTTTTCCAAAATACGACATTTATGTTCCCAACATATTTTATCCTCAAGGACACGCGGCGCCAGTGACCTTTCATGGCTACAGGGAAGTAAAGGATGTAGAACGTGACCCAGGGCAAATAGTGAAGAACATTCCCGTCACTACTGTCATGGCCGCCTTGTTGCGCGTATTGTTGGAACGGGATTATGTCGGTTAGTGAAGAGCTAACTTCCTTGTTGTGTACACATTTTGATTCACTACATTACAGTGCCCGGTCTTGTCGCACCATGGGCGGCATCTATGATCAAGCACCATAAATCGCTTTTGATGGTACGTGTACTCTTCCCTCTCGCTTGTCGGGACCTTGATTGTATCTCCACCACGTTCTCGTCTCTATTTTATGGACTGGTACAACATATAGACGATGAATGGAACTTGCTTCTATCCTTTATTAGGGATGGCACACTATCTGATCTTCCAGGCGTGGACGAAGTTCGTCCTCGCTTACAAGTAAGTCGCATGTGAACGAATAAATGGTAAAAACAAATTTGGGCTCGGACTAGACTCACTTGTGTGCAAATCCGGAGCGTGCTGCAGAACTCGGTGAAATTGTATCTCCATTCTCATGTGAAGGATGGGTGGCGCTTGTTTGGCCAAAACTCAAAGTGATAATAATGGGATGCAGTAGTCCGTTTGCTACTGTGCTCCCAAAGGCGAGAGAAACCTGCCCTCTTTCACTGCAGCAACAATTCTCATGCATCAGTCTAGATCAATTTGGTCATTGGACCGACAGTTGTCATTCGCACGATTAATTACGGGTCATCAGAATCTGTCATTGCTGCTCCCCATCCGCCAGATGATCTCCATAAATTCGTCATTCAAAGCTACAATCTTATTGAATTTTTGGATGTTACTACCGAGGTGTCCTGCCAAAATATTCATCAACTAGTGAGTCCTGTTCTCGTTTCTACTTTCAAGTCTAGGGACGTCGGTTGATAAGTGAGAATTGGAGGTGGGCAAGCGGTACGAAATCGTGCTGACCACCAAAGACGGCCTCTGGTGATATCGGCTGGGTGACGTTGTTGAGATTCTAGGCTCCGATCCAGGTACTGGGTCGCCTGTTATTGCGATTTTCCAGGAGAAGGTCAGTTCCCGGTTGTTTTCGTCCCTAGGTACATAGTCTGAATACAGGCGTCCGTGACAATACGTTTAGCCTAGCAATTCGTTTACCGGCCATACTTGTGACCGATACTCATCTCTCGGCGACCATTCAAGCTGTTAGTCCAGATATCATGGCAGTAAATGAGTTTACCACGGTGCTCAATGACTGTCAAAGTACCCAAACCACGGGATTCTTCGTTGAGCTCACAGGAACACTTGGTCTGTCTAATTATTCTCCGTTGAGCATGATTTGACTCACGAGCTCGAACTACAGGTCCGAGTGCACACCTTGCTCCTTTAAGACTGGCAGAGGGCCTCGCAGGTGCAAATACCGGATTTCAAGGACTTCGAGACAGCCAAGGTCGGTCACCTCACTGTACGCATCGTGAAGCCTGGCACATTTTCGGAGTATCGTCGGTGGAGGGCGCAGAAGCAGGACGTCAGGTCTAGGCGTCGTCATCGGACGCAGCGCAAGGGTGGCCAGCCCTACTGCAGGATGTTGGCACGCCCGCTACCCCGCCCTACTGCTTGTTTGTAGGCCCTAACCCTACCTGTTCATCTGCAAATATGAACGCGAGCATGATAGCATGGTTGCGTTCGTGTTTGCATATGAGCGTTCCGATTTTGCTGCACCTGCTATGCTTCACTCATTCGCTCCCGCCATCGCCCTACTCGCTTGGCCCAGTATCTGCAAGTATATCCCCCAAGTTACCCATTCCCACGGGTTTATGCCCCCGGTGAGCACGGGTGTGTACTCTGGGCATACCCCTGCTCATCCTTATCATTTACTGGTTACATTGTTTCGTATGACTATGCACATAGTGAGCCAGTAATGTCTTTTCTACAGTGTGAGTACATTAGTGTGAGTCGAAGCAAAGTAAAACAGTTTAAAACACGAAACATTTTACTTAAAACGCGACGGGGTTAGTTTAAAACGTGGCACAGGAACTTTCCAATGCGCGGTAATAATTTAGCGTCATAGCGCGTGACTCTTCAATCCAAGCCAGCTCGTCGCGATCGGCGGGGAAGTCCTGGATGGGAATCCAAAGAAGTAGTCCAGTCCGAGTACGATGAGCCCTAGTGCCCCTTAGTCAACACGTCAGCGCGTGTACAAATAATGGACATAAACGCACCAAACGAAGCGAAATAGTCTCGCAATAACATGTTGTTGAGGAAAAGAGGGTTCCAAACATCTGAGAGAAACAACGGCACTTTCTTGTGTGGGCCGGATGCAATACCTGTGGGTGGTTCTGCGATGTAAGTGTTTAATCAGCCGAGCGATTCGATCCGTCCTTCAGGAGTACCAGTATGTTTGACACCAGTCCAGCAACATGAGGTGGGGACGCCTGCGAGAGTTGTTGACATGATGGGAGCAGTAATGTTGAAGTGTCAACCTGGAAATAACGGCGAGCCCACCCCTTTTATATCGACGAGTGCCCGCATCCCATGACAGGAAGGAACAGGGTATTATTCATCATGCATAATGCGCATCACCAAGATTATTTTCCTGAGTAATAGGCGGTCATCAGGGTTAGAGTGCATGCCGTGCGGAATGCGTCGTGATAACACGGTCCGCACCGCATGCCCTATGACGACGCCGTCGTCCATATTTCCATATTTCCACGCTCTGATAAATTGCTGAATGAGGAACGGTCATCCCCATGGGCAGTTCTGCATTGAGATTTCTTTTGAGTACTTGATGGGACACGGTAGAAGTGATCAGCACACAGGGTCAAATATTTGAGTTTGTTTGCGCCTGCACGGAACCGTCTCCACTACCAGTACTGTACCTAACTACTTCCAGATCAGCTGTGGTGCGTCGTATTGAACTTGAACGTGTCAAAGTTTGTCTAGGTTGCTCAAAGCACAATAGGAATCCCCAGTAGGAGTAGGTCCTCGTCGTTTCATGGAATCGAATGTTCCCATTTTCACTCCTGTTCAGCACCTGCATGTGAGCTGATCGCAGCATTCCCAATCAGCTTTCTACTCAGCACTCCCGATCAGAGCCACTCAGCCCGCATTCCTGTCCTGTTCGTGCGCAGTATATATAGGATTGTCATGTAGCGTTGACTATCATCTATTTTTCCTTCCCTCTTCTTACGCTCTCTCTCAATAATATTGCTTGTTCACGTTCTGTTCTCCGTCCGTCTTAGTGTTGCTGCCTTGCAGCGGCTCTACACTGCAACGGTTTAAGCATATTCGATATGCTATACTTCCAGCTGCTTTGAAGCTGTCTTTGTAATTCTTGCAGATGTACCAGATGTATTTGAGAACTGGAGAGTTTGATTTTATTCCTGGCATCACTCTTGCAGGACTAACGTTGTTCATCTCAGGAGTACACAACGACCGCAAAACCATATTTGTAAAACGGAATTCTTCCGTATATGCTCCACTAAGATCCCCCGATCGTTATATTTCAGAAAGTTGAAACCCTCCCTTCAGTGATTTCCGAGGCTGCTTGTGAAGCTGTTGTTGAGGCCTTGTATAGGGAAAATACTATGAAAGCTTCAATCCCTGCATGTATTTGTTTTGCTAGCGAATGAGAAACATGAGACTTGGCTCGAGGTGCAGGATTTCTCTACTTCCATTCCACTGAACGTGGATGATGAATCGTTGACTATGTTTCCGTGTTATGAACCTAGCGTCTATGAAGTTCTCGACAACCTACTACGCCACACCGGCTAGACATAATTAATGCACCTCAAAGTCTTTCTTTACTTCCGGACTCGAGGATTTCGTCCTTCGGATTTGTGAGCTTTGTCGCCACCTTTCTCAGTTCAGAGATATATTCTTCTATTTCTTTTCTCTCGTCCATTCCTTCTGGTTCTAAAGACGATCGGGACCTCAGCTCATTTACCAATATCAAGCCTCGCGAAGCGGCCGTCGTCACATCTATTGAGATTCCTTTTGCACCATAGCAGAGATCCACCCAGTACGAGTTCAGAGCAGATGTATCCTCGGCAGGCGGTTCGTATCCTTGAACTGTTGCCGTGACAGACTTGAATGCAGTTCTAGAAGTCACCGAAATGAAATACAACATTGGCCCTGGTGTCCTTGCATCCACGCTTTGTTTTCTACAGATTCTCAACTTGTCACTTGCTTCTCTTGGACTATACTCTTCTTCCGGAGAATCTTCAACGCGGAAGTTTGCCTCAATGTTTTGGGATGACGTGCTGACCCCCCCTCCTGTAATCAGAAGCAAGCGGTACGACCACTCCAGCATACATATTATTGTTAGATGAGTGTCGAACTGAGGAGTAACCAAGACATGGTAGACACCATGAGAGGCTTTCACTTTTCATACTTGGTCACCGATCACCTCCATCTCCGAGTGTGGAAAGTCGCTGTCAATCTAGTATTAGAGTTATTTTTTCACGGACTACTCTGTCTTATGACCACAATTGAAAACATTCCTCGATGAAGCACAAAATGCATACGTTTCGTATTGCTGTCGGTTTATTTGTGACTAGCTTGTATTGCACAGTGGAGGCTAGATGCTAGCACTCTACTGCTCACCCGTATCTTCAGGCAGTTACAAAATTTTCCGTCGTTATCGATAATCAAGGACCCCATCAAATCTGCAATAGCACCTGTAGTAATTTCTTTTCATCGACTCCGACAACATGTATCACATGGACCCATCTTCTTACCGAGATCCCATGGCAGAAATACCGAACCCCAAATTCCGGAATGGTAAAGCATTGTTCCGAGTCAATCGGTCTAGACGTCAATTAGAACATTCATCGGAGTTGGTCATGTCTTTATCAAATTCCTGTAGCTCATCTGCGGAACTACATTGACTGACTGAACATATTTTATTTGTGGGGTATATCAGGTTTGTGGAATTGGATTGGATCCCGAAAGGATGGGTAGAGCCCCTTGCCGTAACTTATTCTCTGCGGGCTGGTTTTTAAGCTGCGTTTAAACGCCTCGGAGTTGCATTGATTTGTTTGGTTGCTGACAAAACAATCTGCGGAGATTCAACACAAACCTGAACCCGAGCGTCAGCAGAAAATTGAATTAACCCTGTCACCGAACCCCGACGGAACCAAAATTCGAGGGACAGTCCAGATCGAACCAGAATTCAGGAGCAGACGTGTCTATCATGAATAAGAAGCAACACGGAGTTGGCAAGCAAGGGCTAATGTCATTGCCAGCTTACACAAATACTCCGGGTGATGCGTATGAAGTAGAACATACAGTATCTGTAAGACACATTAGTCGTTCCAGCACTATCATCCTGTAGTTGGAAAAACATGGAGGACATACAGAATCTGGTAGGACATACATTATGTCATCAGAGTAGATTCCGAAGAGTTGGAAAGTGGGCAATGATGACCAAGTGGTAGGGCCAACCGCATGGATACTGGAACAAAAAAAAAAGAAAAAGGAATGTGGGATGCGCCAGTGCTAATCAGTGAACCGGAATATCGCTTTGGTTTGAACAAAAATCATCCAGTGTCAATCTCAAGATATTGTTCTTCCTGTCCTCTTCATTCGTGAATACGTTGTAGCGAGAGACGACACGACCCCATTTCACGCTCCCAACGAGAGAGTCAATCAATCCGTCGGAATACACGACAAGGTGTTCTTCCATTTCTGGGCCGAAGGACGGAAATTCTTGCTTGCGTTCGTGAAAGCGCTCAAGAGCTGCTTTAAATAACTTCTCAGCATAATGGAGTCTTTCCTGGAAAACCGGGCACGCGGTTTGTGGATCCTTCTCTATGACTGTCAAAATATTACTGAATGCTCTGCTGAGGCGATAGTCCCTCTTGAAAGAGTACACATCCTAGGTGAGTCATCGACACAATTTAAGCCCGGAGATGTGTTATATTGGGCGAATATTCACTCACGTTCGAGATGAGCAACATATCTAACACAGCGGTCTCCATCTCCTGCACGACTGAACTGGCTAAGACATTATCCGGAATGTGGAGCTGTCGAGTGGAAAAAACAAATATGAAGTATGGACTACCTCCGATCATAAATCGACGCTTGGTCCTGTATGATCGAAGGTCGAGAGTCGGACTCTTGTTCGCATATTCTTTACGTTCATATGCCTCCCGGGCCATTTGTGTTATAACCTCGTCGTTTGACGTAATGAAATTCGTCCAATAAGCAGGGTCTACGACAACTTTGACGTCGAACAATAATTCGCTATATCGAGAAGGGTTTCAATAAAACCCTCATACGCAATGAATTTATGGATCAACCGGCGCATCATTTCAATCTCAGTGTGCTTAACGTTTTTGCTTTGGTCCCGAAGAATATTCTTCCACATTTGCATAAGAGCGGGGGCATCATCGACTGAACTACGGTGCCTAGCCGAATTCCTCAGCCGTGTGCAATAAAGGAGAGAAGGATGCGTACATTATATCATCCATTAAAAACGCTGCTGCGGTATAGTTAATTATTGCATCCAATTGCTGCGAGGATGCGAGTGGGAAAGCAAGGGAAACAAGCAGGGGGATTGCACAATTGTGAACCTCCTGATGTAGGGAGTAAAAGAGGACCGGTCAATTGAGAGGGAACAACAGATACACACAGCCGCGAAGGAATCGCTGAATTTCTGCTCTACCCATGCGTTGAATGTAATTTCGGTTTGTTTGAAGCAGGGGTTGACCTTACTGCCTGCGTTCTTTGAGAGCAACGCAAGAAAGTCGGGAAGGAGATATGCTTCCGTGGACATGTAGAAGCAAGGATGATTTGTGACAGGCACGGATTGCACAATTTATGTCAGATTTATAGTCATCGACATCTGTAGTCAGTGGGTGACTACCTACCAGGACTTAGGGAGATTCATCTGTGAATTTCTGGGTATAGTCAGCAATAAAATGGAGACTCGTCCAAACTAGGAAAGAACCGCATGACGCACGTCAAACCCAATGTGAGTGACCAAGGTCGGAGTTGGGAGATTAGGAGGAACGAATCTCGTCGGAATTCTAGACCAAGTATATGACAGAGAGTAATCGAAACTCAGCACAATCGACCAACATATTTGGTTTTGATCATTTTCTCACTCCCCTTTCCCGCGGCCTCGTGCTGCTCTGTAACAGGCACGGTGATGGTGACAGCCTCGTCGTTCAGTGTTAAACTGCTCTCTGTATCAACAATCATTTCATGCTGAGAACGGACCGATTATTGAGGTTTTGACACCTTAACACCGTCCGTAAATCCTACAATCCGTTAGATATTCGTAAATTGCTTGCTCAAATGTTGTGTTGGTATATACAACCCACCTCTTCGACGCTACCTGGTTTTAAGTTGTCAGACTGAGGTATGTATATATTGGTTGCGTGACGTATGTTCTGGAAAACTTCCCTGAATGCAAGAACTCAAGCCAGGAAGGAAACGAGCCGAAACGTTTTGTAGAGTATCCCGAGGTGACGCTTATATCATCAAGATCGGCGGATCCAGTTGACGAGCTGCAGCCCAACCCCAGACACACACGCTGTTGAACTGGCACTATTCAGCTGCCATTCACTAGCTACAATTATATAGGATTACATTGTAGCATGGCCCCTATTGGCCGCTTCTAAGCAGATTAGATAAGGTCCTACTATACAGTAGATTAGATAACCTTATCTCACACCTTCTGTATATGAGCATTCTAGCTCTATATTAATATAAAGGGACAAATAGACACTCGTACTACCATCATCTGGTAACCGAGAGGTTCCTCCTCTGCTGGCGCCCTAGTGGCTGCCCACCTCGGTTCAACACACGCTGGTTGGGCGGCAGTACCACTGGCATCAAGGAACATGGAATTTTTCAGAGACGGTGCAGAGACGGTGGATGTTATGGCACTAACTATGGTACAATCAACGCAACGGTAAGTCATAATGCCCACGTAGAAGTTGTTAGTTGAAGACAAAGAATATCAGAGTCTGGACCCGATCAAGAACGAATCAAATGACTCACACGAGCTACCGAAGCCACTGACAAGGCTCCGTACTGACTTACAACCCCCCCAAGCGTCGAGCTTGAGGGGAAATGGAAAGAAGCTGCGAGCTCAGCTCTGACATCGTACCTCTCTGCGGCAAGGTAAACACATTGAGTGTGTCACATAGTGACGAATGCCAGCTGAAGAAGCTACGGAGCACATTAGGGCACACACGTAGTAACGTGAAGGAGGCAGCCGAGGAGGACTTACCTAGGACAACTCAAATTTGGCCAGTGAGACGGACAATGAGGTGGGAACACGAGACGACACCCAGTGCTCCCATATGTGTCACAATGAAGAATGAAAGGGCGCAACGACTAAATGAATTGCACCGAATCGGGGTAGCTAGACGGGTGATCACTCGGATAGTGGAGGATGAATTGAGGAGTGTTGAGAATGGTCAGGAGCATCAGAGTGAAGGTATTGTCAACACGCTTAGTGGGATACAAAGAATTAGGGGTGGGGCGGCGAGCAGTATCCGTTGCTAGTCGACACAACTCGAAACGAGACTGCTAGCTGGACAGAAGGGTAAACACCAGCCATTGATGTGCGGTATGATGACGAACGTGATTGGTTCGTCCATGCCACACACTAATAAATACGGACAACCTAGCAAAGTCGTCAATCTACCGCACCGACGAGGCAAGCTCAAGCATCAGCAAACTGGTCAGAATATGGTTAAGTCTTTACTCCCTTGCCAGTTCTCGCTAGTTATAGTCGAACAATTCCATTCTAAAGTGCTACAATACGATAACCCGAGCGGGAAGGCGTGCCCAGAGCGTCCAACGTGCGAAAGTCCAAAATGTGAGAAAACCGTAGGAATACTATCGCGGATGAAACTCAGTCGTGCACGGATTGCGACGGACTGGGGTGATCGAAATACATGATTGGTTCTATATACAAAAGATAGACAAAGCAGCACACAAAGGATAGACGGATCATATCCAAGGTTTGGGAATAAAGGTACCATATGACTGCGGTGTCAGTTGACGGCTAAAGTAACAAAGGAAGAATAAAGGAGCAAAACCGTTCATAACGGAAATGTCCCTGCATTGTTACCTGGAATTACACCTGCGGATACGCTTGTCAAATCCAACAAAAACGTGGCCCTTCAATAACTGTTCCTGCGGGTTCCAGCCTTCTTGTAATTCCTGTCTTTCCTCTTTGGCCCTGCACCAGCAGTAATGTTATCCATCATGCCAACATTGGCAGACTAGCACTGAGTTCGTTGAGTTGTTCTGTTGGTGTTCGTTCTGTCAACTCCGAACCCTCTTCAGGGGCCGATGCAGCGAAGAAGCCAGGTGAACTTGATGTCATCGCTATGGAAGACGACCTTGATTATCAGTAGATCACCTATGTAGGGACATAACTATACAGTGGCTACAGCAGGTTACAGCACTACAGTAAGGGTCCCTACCGTCCAGCGCGGCAATAATGCTGGCACGGTGCTATAACACGATGTACAATTACCTGATAGTTAGCATGTTGCTCAGCGCCGTGCAGTGCCGTATAGCACTGTAGCCGCATAGCGCTCGACAGTATCGTAGAGTTACCCGGCGCTTAGTGTGTCACTTAGTGCTGTACAGTATCATATAACACTGTGGCACCGCAACACTCGACAGCGTCATACAGTGATGTATGGCATGACAGTAGCGCTGTCACGATCTACAGTGTCGTACAGTTACTCAGCGCTTAGTGTGCTGCTCAGCGCCGTGTAGAGCTGTACGACACAGTGCTGGGCAAGCGTGCTCGATCTGTCTGGGACTATTCTGTGGGGCGACGGACAGCGCTTGTCTCAAGCACCTCCTGAAATTCGCTGTTAGCAGCTGCGAGACCCTCGGCCAACCTCATAGGAGCAATGTGTGCGTTAGGACCTGCAGTTCGGCCTCATCAGACAGCTCATGCCCAACAAAGACAAAACAGATTGGACAGACCAAGTTTTCTTGTGAGCTCGACAAAGAATCTCACGATTCAAGGACTTTGACGGTCATCAAGAACGGTGGTAAATTCATGTACTTCCATAATATCTGAACTGATAGACTGGATTGCCAGTGTGAGATGGGTATCAAACACGAGCACGCTGGGCAAGCGGATTACTAAGTTAAGAGTATATCCCGGGAATGGGATTGTCCACCGAGTCTATACACACAGGGACAAAAAAAGCATACCTTCCCCTGCCGGACATCATAAAGACAGGCAAGCTGGTGTTTGTGTCGAAGCCAGGGATCTCAACTACATCACCCAGCCGATAATACCAGAGGCCATCGTTGGTGGTCAGCACAATTTCGTATCGCTCGCCCACCTCCAATTCCCACATATCTACGAACATTCCTATTCGAATGCAGAGGGAAGGATGGGACTGACAGGCTGAAAGAGATTCTGGTGGGATTCCTCGGTAGTAACATTCAAAAACTCGACAAGGTCACTGTTTTATAGAACAAATGAGTGCAGATCATCCAGTTGATGGGGAAAGCGAAAAGGGATTCTGATGACATAAGATTAGGTGTGCTTATGGCGATTGTCGTGCCGATGATCAACTTGATCTAAATTTATTGAGTGTTTGCTGAAGTGAGAATGGACAAGATTCGCTCGCTTGTGGTAACACAGCAGCAAACGGGCCACTGCATATCATTTGTATCAACTTGAGTTTCGGCCAAACATATCCAGCCCATCCTTCACACGAGAATGACGGTCCAATTTCACCAAGTTCTGCAGCACGCTCCGGATTTGCATGCAAGTGAGCCTAATTCAACCCAAGCGTTACTTGTATTAGTTGTTTATTTATATCGCTTACTTGCAAGTAGGGCCAAATTTCGTCAGTGCCTGGAAGATTAGGCACTGTCCCATATCTGATAGAGGATAGAAACGTGCTCTATTCCTCGTCTATGTCACAACATATTGTAGAATTGGGTCGAGAACGTGGTAAGAATATGACCAAGGTCTAGACGGGCGAGGGAAAAGAGTGCATAGATTATCAAGAACAATTTTGAATGGTTGATCACGGATGCTGCCCATGGCCAAAAACCAGGGACTGTAGTGCAATGAGTGTGGACGGGCATACAATAGTATGGACATCACCTACAGATTAATGACATCCGACTGCCATCGTCATCGATATTAGTCCATCCCCACGTTGCACATGTAGACACCCTAACCAATGCAAACGGGGATCCTCTTCACCATTTTCCGAGGCTCGCGTTTTACTTTCCTAATTTTCCTGTAATCATAGAACATCACAAGGGCGGTTGGTCCCAAGGAGTCTGAAGGAGTACCGGGGGTTACTAATACTGTAAAACAGTATCTCGGAGAAAGCTTTGGCCTCCTTCCGGTGGTAGAGCCTGATATAAACAGGAACGAGGGAAGACCTGGAGCAAAGAGGTTCTCAATCTCGGTCTCCTTGCATGGGTTTTTGTCAAATACAGTCATAAACGGCTTATTTGTGTCGTAGTCACTGAGCAGGACCCAATGCCGGAAACCCTGCACAAGCGCCTTTTCGGAACCAGGGCCATGTTCTGAAGCTGTACCACGAAATTCGGCTAGAGAAGCGGCTTTGAACGCATACTGCGTATTGAAGTTGGCATGAACAATGCTCAAGAGAAGTGAGTCAGTTCGCTCGATAGAGATTGACCGGAGCTCTGGTGTGAGAGACAGACAGAGCTCGGGACAGGTCTGAAGCGAGGCCATAGCGGGGGTGAAATATGGACTTTTGTCGGAGTAACTTTATATAGTCTAGGTAACCAAATCAGAGCTATCCGCATTAAGTATATTTGCAGAGCTTGACAGAGCATCATCAGGGATAGGCTGTGACATTAGTAACTGTGAGAGACCGAGCGAGCTATGGAATAGAGACAGTGATTCTTGGGTACATCAGTATCTGTGGTAACGACAGTAAACGTAGGTGCGGCTTACCTCCAGTCTATGATATTGGACTGGAGGAGAGCCGCGGCGCGGTGTGTGAGAAGTGAACGAGCGTTGTCCATAAATGGTAAGCTAATGAGTGTAGGTAGGGTAATGTAGTGCGGGCTGTTCTCCGACAGTAACAGGACATGAGAGGCGCAAAAAGGTCAATACAGTGGTTGTACACATATGGAGAATCTATGAGCTCACTAATCTGGCGAAACCGGCGAGAGATTCGAGAGTGAGGCACCCAATGTTCGTGAGAAGTACCAGAGAATAAGCTGCCAGTATTTTGCCACTCCAGGTGATGCCTATGGTTATTACACACGCCTGATGAAGATGATGTACACAAGGACATACCCGTTCTCATTCTTATGACGCTCTGGCATCCCAAAGTTTTCGCCGATCTAATTGAGAACTACCTTTGCTCGTTTTCCGCGGTATAGATTCGTTGGTGATGGGGACCCTGATCCCAAATCAAAGGATGGTCTGGAGGACCTGGAGCACGGGAGTACTGAGTGGACCGCATTGTGCATGAAGAGATACCATTCACACCTATCTTTCAGACGTTTCAGCATACCAGCCACAATTGAAAACGTCGCTTGGTAGAGGCACAATATCCATTTAATGTGTATCAAGTGGAAGGGTATAT
>JBBPJS010000369.1:0-17778 GCA_038088835.1 Singerocomus rubriflavus
ATAGGGGTAGTTTGTTGAGCACCAATCTCCATAGGTACACCATGCCCTAGTTGAGTTCCCATTGCAGTGAATTGTGCAGGAGGAAGGCCTTGAGGAGGTGCATAGTTTGGGGTCCATAAACATTGAGGTTGGAATCTTTGAGGTGGTACAGGTCTTTGTTGGAAGGTAGCAAACTGACCATGTTCCTCCTTCTCCTGTTCAAAGGCCATTCCTATGCCTTAGAGTCGACTGTCGCTTGGAGGGAACAGCTTTTCACACTTTCCGTGCTTTTCGTAATTCGGGAAAGTGCCGAAAGCACGAAAAAGCAATTTGCTAATTTGCTGATGGACGTGATGTGCTCATCCCATCCCCTCGCCCACTTTGTTCCTCAGACATGACTGTTGATCAACGTCAAGTTGCTCCATGGCTGTACTACATCAAATGCCATTAAGATGGTAATCATTTGATTCGTATCAAACCAGTATAAGTTTGTTCGTATCCCGTCCCGGAAGACATTTATACTCGTCACTTCCGCCCATTCGGCCCAAACCGTCCTGAGGTGGGATCTTCTTCTATTTAGCTCGTACTTCACATTCAAGTGTCCCCTTAGGCATTCGGCAATCAGTTCTCTGCGCCCGCTCATAACCATCTCGTCAACGACACCTAAACAACATCAAAAATGAAAAAGTTCATTGCGCTGTCCATGTTATTGCTTTCGTCTCTAGCTTCGACCCACGAAGGTTCCAAAGTGCAAGATGAAATAGACGTCATCAATTTGAAGCAAGTCTAGCTTCATCTACAACCATGCACCATGTCCTATCATTCCTGACTTGTTATCACAGCAGTCACTTCGCATCATTGACTGCCGCGTCGCCCTGTACCTCTGGAACTGCTTGTGTTGAGGGTCAATTTGCACACTGTATTGACGGAAGATATGTCTCGTCACCCTGTCCTGCTGGTTCGGTGTAAGTCTTGTGTATGGCCCTCGTGACATGCTGATGGCAGTCATTCGTCAATCATTAGCTGTGCAGCTTTTCCGTCGGTTAACTCATCCGGTACGATTACCACTTGCACGACACTGAATGATCTGAGCGAACGCTTTGCTGCTACGAGAGCAACTAATCAGACAAGAACTCTCGATCAGAAGCTCATGTCCCGTTACACAAATCCCAACCCATATTCATTCAAGGAAAGCAACGCCGGTGCCAAATTCAGCAGCGCCATCGACAAGGGCCTTCTTGCGGGAATTGACATTCTCGCTTCTATGATCACCGGGGCGAATCACCAGCCTGTGATAATGCCAATAGCACAACATGGTAGTATGGACGAATACCATCCGTGAGTCTTGGCTTGGGTCATCTGTTGCATGCAGACTGACATTTTTCATAAAGTTTCAAGTCTGTCCTAATAGGCGCTGGACACTGAGACGTGCTGGTTTTCTTGGACGCTTGAGGCGTGAATCAGAGATGTTGCATATTTATCAGTGTTCACTCAGTTATGGTTGTCCCATTGTAAAAACATGCTTTCTGGCTGGGTAACAGAAACGCATTTGCATTCGAAGACATCCACCACTTTCCTAATATGACGATGATCGACACATTATCACTACTATTCAATTACTACTCGGCTCACGCGTCGCTTTGATTTCATACCCCAACCGCGCCTGCGATCGATTCTTGCGTCCCCTCCACTGAGTCTTCTACGAAGACTACCTCATATCTCGTATATCGTTGGCATCGTAGTCGTGAACGTTGGTGAACTCTGCAGTCACCAAGTTGACCATGTCCGACTCGAGGAGCCCTGTCATCATCAAAGTCCCTGCGACCTCTGCAAACATTGGTCCGGGTTTTGATGTCGTGGGGCTCTCACTCTCTCTGTATTTGACCCTCACTATCAAATTTGGGCCACCCCCGACAGACCTCGTGAAAATCACCTATGCTGGCGAGGGAGCCGACGAAGTCCCCCTTGATCCTTATCGAAACCTGATGACCCGTGTGGCGCTTTATGTCCTGCGCTGCAACAACCACCGCTCCTTTCCTCCAGAGCTCGTCAGTATTCATGTTGACAACCAGATCCCATTTGGCCGCGGACTCGGCTCCTCGGGGGCAGCCGTCGTTGCGGGCGTTCTTCTCGGGAATACACTCGGACAACTCAATCTATCGCGCGAACGGATGCTCGACTATGCGCTCATGGTCGAGAGACATCCGGACAACGTGACTGCAGCGCTCGTCGGTGGTTTCGTCGGGTCGTACCTTCGAGAGCTCGATCCTGTCGCCAGTGAGGCTGCTCAAGTACCGTTATCAGAAGTGTTGCCAGAGTATCCTCCGAATGCAGGGGAGGAGTGGGGTTTGTCCCCACCGGTCCCTCCACTCGGTATCGGACATTTTGTTCGTTTCGGTTGGTGTCCTGCTATCAAAGCTGTGGCGATCATTCCTCGATTTGAGCTTAGCACTGCCAGAGCGAGAAAAGTATTACCAACAGAGTACTCTAGGAAGGATCTCGTACGTATGCGCAATGTGGGGGTATCTCTATTTGGACGAGCTGATAAGAAGTCTAGGTTTTCAATATGCAACGGCTCGCCGTATTGACTACTGCACTTGGACAGTCACCACCGGATCCTGAGCTCATCTACGAGGCAATGAAGGATCGCATTCATCAACCGTATCGAAAAAAGCTCGTATGTTTTCGTCGTGTTATGGCCCCTGAGTGGTCGATTGAAGATTATCATATAGATCCCTGGCTTGCCAGCAGTGACATCGTCACTCACTCCACAATCACATCCTGGTCTGCTTGGTATCTGTCTCTCGGGGGCAGGCCCGACAATCCTGGCTCTTGCAACTCACAATTTCGAGGCTATCGCAGAAGGGGCTCGTGCAATTTTTGCAGTGGAAAATATACAAGTAGACTGGAAGTTGCTCGACATAGTTGAAGGAAGTCAGTGTTACTCACTACAGACAAACTAGATAGAAACGTAGAAAAAGTAATCATTACTGGTCATATTGTATTCTGACACGTGTACGTCGTAGCTATTATACCTCTGGTATCCAAATTTCTCGTCACATCTAGCCTCTCGCGTTGAGACAAACGGCTCTCATAGCAACAAGAGGTGCTGAGCTGCCATCGAAAGGTAGGTCAACTGTAAACATCACATCACTGCGATCGCTATTCAAGTAGACCGGCAATGTCACAAGGTTATTCCAATCAGCGGCGTCCTCTTCGTCTTGCACCCAACGGATTTGAGATGCATTCAGATGAACGGCCTCGCCATCATTGAGCACAAGCTTCCCAGCTTCTGCATCCCATGCGGCTCCCTCCAACGTTAAACCTGAACCATCGTGGTTAGCGAAGTTGAACTAGAGAACCGCACTCTAAGGCGCACCGTCCACGATAAAGGCTCCCGGGTTGCTCATTTGACCAATGTCTAGTCGAAGACTCAGCGTTTCCAGGCTCCAGCGTTTGCGGTGAGCCACGGCCTGTCGAGTAGCCGTAATATATGCTTCCGGGAAGAACAGTCCTCCAAGCCAGACTTCAACGTTAGATAACGACTGCTGCATCGTCGTGATTCCGTCCAGTTGAGCCAGCCGACGGGCGAGGTCCGGGATCCATTCCGACACAGACATAGCTCTGGGTACCTTGTATCGTCTCCAGTGTGGTGGTATAGTACCTGAATGATATCAGTTTGCTTCTAGTCGAGAGAGCGTCGAATTCACCTTTGGTCAGGGAGCTCATTAAGGCACGAAGGTGATTGGTCTGCTTCAGTTCACCTTCGCAAACCTTGACGACGTTTGCAAGGTCCTTGCGAACCTGGTCAAGTAACTTGCGTCCGATCGAGCCTTCTCGGAAGAATAGGCGATAAAGCGGATCTGGGTTGTCACTGGACTGTTTAGGCAGTATACTCAAGGACTAGATAGAAGCATCAGCAACTAGCGAGTGATTATGGGCAATGTATTCTTACCGAAGGTAACTGGGTCAGCCACTCGCGACAACGCTCATGCAGGTTGCGCATCCACGCGGGCTGCTGTGAAGACTGGCCCTTAGAAGGGCTACCGGTGCTCGAAACGTCATCCTCATCATCGGCTAGCGTTCGCATCTTCCGCAGCTTGCTGAGGAGCTCGTTACCTACAATAAATGAACTCAGATGTGTCGGGCTAGACTCAAGTAACTAGTAACTAACCCTGAGCAACAGCAATGACCCTTTCTGCAGTAGGCGGCAGTGTCAACCACGACGGTGGCTCGCGGTCTGGCAACCCTTGTACCCATGATAAGAAGTGTTCAAGTTTAGTGCCATCAGGGGCTTCAAGAACTTGACTGCTATTGATGCTAGGTACCAGGTTGAAGTCCACATTGTAAGCAGCCGGAGTGAACAATTTATCAACGAATGCGTCGAGAATGCGTTGATCGAAATCACTGTCGACACGCCCACCATACACTGATTGCTTGATGAGTGTTCGGAGCGCATCCCATGGAATCGTAGCAGGGTCGACATTGGCCCTTCCTTTGGCAGTGGCATTGAGCCACGTGTCGATAGTGCCAAAGGCTGAAGCCATGTCGGAGTCATTGAAGTCGTAAGTTTTGCTCCAGCCCAGTGGAACATATCGTAGACGCTCTTGTACAACAGCATGGAACCATGCGAGGAGAAAATACAAGCGAACCTTCTCTGCAGGCCCTTGAGCAAGACGCTGTGGAGGAATGGATCCTAGTGAATCGAGTAAATTGGCCTTTACCCCTGGTGGAGGCTCGTTCATGATAATGCGAGATTGTCGGAGGATGTTGACAGGAATAGATGGGTTAGCTTCCATAGTTAAGAAGAGGCGGAAGTTGCGATGAGGATTGAGGGTTTGTAGCTTCTTCTCCAACTGTCCCAACCATGAAGGAGCCAAGTGAACATTCTTGAGGAGGACCCATGTCCCCTGTCTGGATGCCGCAGCGATGGCTTGGTCTGCAAGAGTAAAGCCCTCTTGAGAGCCCATGGCGACCGAAGATGACCGTGCTCCGACGGTTTGTATGAGGTTCTCGACACGATAGCTAGCGTCATAACCGGTAACAGATACCAGAGAAAGTGGGGTCATGGCGGGAACCTCGTTTCCAACCATAGCGCCGAGGTCGAGTTCAGACGACAAGTCATTTTGGAAGACAGTTCGCACGAACAATGCTGTAGACTGCAGAAGACGATCAGGCCGCAAGCACTTGACAATGAGCATCGATCGAAGAGCCTCCGCAGCAGCTACTTGAAAGTCAGAACCCGAAGAACTTGTGTACGAGTGGACACGTACGCGTGCTTGTCCCCCAAGGTAAGGGTACAATAGTTTCAGGGTTTGCAGATCGTAGGAAGGGAATCCAGTCTTCGGGATGTTCCAGGACGTGGTTGAGAACAGGCTTGAAAAGATTGTGTTTCGCGTAATCTTTGAGGTGCATCAACTGGTCTGGGGAGAGTACGGAAGAGGCTGGACGTTCGCCCGAAGAGGGGTTAGGTTTCCCAACGATTCCCTGTCCACTTTCGAGCAGGAACTCGAGTTCATCGGTGATATCCTCAACACCCCGCAGCTTCACCTGTGCCAAAAGTACCGCGAGCATAACATGGTCACGGTGAAGCAAAGCCCTTGACGTTCTCTTGTACACAACGAGGAAGAGGTCGTTCAGGAGGATCTCCCGCCGTCTGTGGTGATCAGTGACGTTCTTTAAATTAGGATTATGGTGAAGCACATAGTCGAAGATGTCAAGGAAGAACCGAAGGGAGAACTGATAAAAGTGATTGACGAGGTTGAGTTGTTCGAGGATAAAGAACACGGAACTGCAAGCTTGAGCCAATGGCAAGTACTCAGCGGTCACTTGTTCAACTTCTTTCATGACGATGTCTGTCTCCTCCACCTTCCGCGTGATCTCTGCAGCTTCCCGTTTCAACGTTTCTAGAGTGCTAATGACTTTGTCGTCGTCGAGAATGTTTCCAGTCGACTCATTAAGAGCTTGCAGGAGCAACTTCTCCAACGTTCGGAGACGGAGACGAAATTCACCTTGGGCTTTCATGAGATCCGTCCTCTTGCGTTCAGTATCAGGCCGTTCCACCTTAAGTACTTGATCCAAGGATTGGCTTTGGAGGCTGCTACGCGTCATGGTGAAGTTCACAAACGTAACTCTGCTGCAAATATCTGGGGAAAATTCAACCGATGGATCGCGAGTCGAGAGGAACATTGTAAACGCAGGTGAGAAATCGATATCCTGGTTACCGATGCGAATAAGCACACGACCACCCGTCCTACGAATCTCCTTGTTCAAGATAGCATTCAGAATGGGATCCAAATGCTCGACATCTTGGATAAGTATTGGGTTACCGAAGCGCAAAGCACTTTCCAGAACTTTGAGGAAGGCTTCATCAAGGAAACTTGTGACAGTGATCTTGCGTTCCTTGTGCTCATTGAGCAAGAAGGTCGTTGCCTGCCCGGTGGGATCAATAATCAGTGGGTAACGGTTGAATCGTTTCAGCATGATCGCGTTCTCGGTAGTCAGGTTGTCGGCTGGAAGCGACTTAGATTGCCAACTCAAGCGATCATCCGCAGTCGAAAGATACTCCGTCAATGAAAGTTCCGGTTTGAACTTGATGTTGGCCTCGAGGAGATGGTTTGACCAATCCTGCCACATCACCTCTCGGTAATGTTGGTCAAAGAAACCGCCATATGCAAGGAATGCCGCAGAGAGCAACACATCACCAACTATGGTACTCATTTCTGCATCGAAAGTGCGGCTTCCGGACTCCCACCGTCCCTTCTCCAAGGACAAGCTTTCGAGGAGCTTCATGCTACGATCGACCTTGCTCTGCACTCGCTCCATCTCCGATTTGATAGCCTGTGTTTCTGAGATAAGAAGGGCGTATTCCTCTTTGTATCTGGCAATCTTCGCTTCCAGTTCAGCAACGATGGTGATGATTTGAGCAGCTTGTTTCTTTGTAGTTTCCGCTTGCATTTCGAGAGATTGCACCTCGTTTCGCAGAGGTTCGACCTTGTCAAGAATCTCCGAGAAACGGACCTGCGCGAGCACCCACTTGACGAGAGGACCACAGGCTTTACTTGCGCGTTGGACAGTCTCAAAGTTGAACGATGGACGACTCAGGAAGTCCTTCTTCATGAGCTCGCGAAGAGGCTTCGTCATTTGATTGTTGGTATCAAAGTTGACAATCCTCTGGATGAAGTCATCTCGACGGATGATACCTTGAACTGTACGCCAGCTGTCGATCTTATGCCCAAGAATCGTGCAGACAGATTCCATGGCGAGTTTAACAGCCTCGGGTGGATTGGCCATCGTCCTGACTTCTTGTAAGTGTTGCCTCTTAATGTTGCTAACAGCAGCCTGTGCTTCCAACACAGCGGGCTCTGCATCTGCGAGGTCAGCCATGACAACAGCACGACGTTGAGCGATGTTCTTGTCCTGTTCCACCAATGCAGCCTGGATTTCTATGGACGCAGCTTTCTTCTGTTCAGCTTCCTGCTGGTCCGCGACCATGCGCTTAAGCTTTTCGTTAGCTTCTGCGTCTTTGGCTTGAAGTTGCGAGCGCTTTGTGGCAAGGCTCTTGCGAAGCTCCTCAACCTGTGTTACTGTGTCCTTAAGTTTGTCGAGACCAACATGAAGGTGACGCTGCTGTTCTTCAAGCTCATCGCGCTTCTCATTGTAGAGTCTGACATAGTGATTGATACTAAAAGAACACCGATTAGACCAATCATTCTTCTCAATGATGTGAAGAGACTTACAAGTCAAGGTAGTGTCGGGGAGTAACATAATTGTAACGACCTTGACGACGACTGATACGTTGGTTGATCTGATGCATTGACATGTGGACATAGACGAGAGCATTCACGACGGCAGTGCGATGAATGGGGGGCATGGAAAGCTCGCGATAGGCAATAGGGAAATGAATAGGGGGTGAATACAAAGATAGATCCAAATCCAATGTATGAGTGAATTCCATGCCAACTTGGTAGAATGCCTGGTCTGACCAGTCACCGAACCAGTCGAGAACACAACGGTTGAACAAGGCAGGCGACGTAGCGGCACGGGACGCGAGTCCATTTTCCGGTGGATTCATGGTAAAAACGACGTGAAGATTCTTGGCAACTTGCTGAGTGAACCACCGATACAATTCCTCGTGCGAGTCAAGCATTAGTCCATCTCTTTGTGACCCTTCCTTGCACGCTGTCATCAAAGCAGCATGCTCGTCACCCTCGAAGAGACCTGGTACCTCGGCATTTGCGAGAAGTGTGTTCATGCGTTCCAGGAAACCCGAGTCAAGCACATTGGATTCGTCCATAATAAAGCAGATTTTCTCGCCCTTGCATCCAGCGCGTCTCAGTACGGTACGGAGATCATCATCGAAGTCATCGCCAGTATACTTGTTGGAGACCTTGATCTGGAATATACTTAAGCCATTGAGCCAAGCAACGAAACGAGATAACGTCGTCTAAAACTCCGTCAGCCTTGAAGTGCAAGTATTCAAAATCTCGCATATTACCTTCCCGCTGCCGCTAACACCGATCAACAATAGGTGGCCCTGAACTTGGCGGAACACACGATCAATCCTGAGGACATGATCAAGCACATCATTGAAAAGAACAAGGGGCACATCCAATTCTTCCTCATAGAAGACGCGTAGACGAGCCTTTGTATATTCGCGAAGAACTTCTCTGTCCACTGGAATATAGTCTTTCGAGGTCCAGTTGGAGAAGAGAATAGGTCGGTTCAAGGCTTCGTCCCGATTGATGGTCGGGAAATGTTCCATGGCGGCAATGTTAACGTGTTCGTCAGTCCATTGCTTTTCTTCCTCGGTGACGAGGCGATCTTGGAAGAGACGTAGCGCCTCGTGAGCCCACACTCGCACCAAGCCCTCTACAGTTAGAACCTCCAGGGGGCGGATGGCTTCGTAGATACCTCGAACCCATCTTGTAAGCTCACGAGGACTGTAGACGTAGTGAGCTTGAATATCAGAGGTGAAGCGTTTCTGCGAAGCGAGGTAGAAGGAAACCATTGCGTCCGTAAGAGGTTCAGCATACGCCCGCAGTGTTGGAACGACCTTGAGAAGGGCACGATTATATGTCCCGTATATCTGCTTGAGCGAGACCTCTCCCGGGTAGTCCACCATGACAAGTGGTGCATGGCGGAGGAAACGGTGACTGAGGGGAACACGCCCAGGATCGGTGGGCGGGTTACATGCACCGACGAACTGGATACGTTCGAGTTTAACCCACGACATGTCGCCTGCACGCCAATATCCACCACATTCAACTAGTTGACGCAAGAATGAGATAACTCGCTGAGTGCCATACTTGTCTTGGGCTGGGAGGTTAATTTCATCACAGAACACGACCAACCAACGGCCAATCTGCACTGGTGCAAGGATAACGCCATTCGGAGTCTTCCTATACTCGCAATATTGCTCAAACGTCTTAAGAATGAGCTCGGGAGTGGTAGCACTGGAAAAGTTAAGACCAACGACTTCCATATCAGGAAGTTTGCGAAGGGCACTGAAGAGCGTCATGGTCTTTCCTGAACCCGGAGGACCACACAACATGAGAGGCTTGTGATCAGAGAGCCATGAATACAGGACTTCCTCGTGGCGCACAGTATCCATGGTCGGAACGACGACATCAGCTGCAGTAACCGAGTGTGCGTCGATTTCAATTGAGGGCACCTTGGACTGCCAGGCAACCCAATCCCCAGTGGTGATCTGTACATCAAAGTCAATGAGAGATGCTTCAGCAGCCATCGGAGGTAGGTCGATGCCAGTTTGTTTCCGCAGAAACTCGCCCATCTCCGCGCGCAAGTCTAGCTTAGAGTCACCAGAAAATGCCCATATGATGCTGACAAGCAGGCGCTTTGCGACATATTGTTCAACCTTCTCGAGGGGAAGTGGAAAGTCCGAATGTTGAATGTTGTACTCGATGATGTTGCGTGCAGTCTTGTTGAGCAATGAGAAAAGTGTGTGAAGTGCGCGTGTAGTCGTGAAGTCCATGATATGATCGATGGATTCCGCAAATTCAAGAGCGGAGCTAACGAGTTCTCCATCCGCAAAGTAGCGTTCGAGGATGCCAGCGATTTGCACTTGTGTGGTAATGTGTGTGGAACTCGGGGTTTCAACACCAAGGATGTCCGCACGACGACCTGGTACATCAGCAGCATCTTCGTCGTCCGCGTCCAAGGGCACAGACGAAAGAGTGTTGAGGTAGTGGCGATAAACCATCAAAGGTTCAATGACGTCTTCACTAAACCAGATCATGCCACAGCGACTGACAGTGGCGAGAGTCGCATAGCGTAAGTGCTCGACCTCGAACATGATCCGGACGTTGGATGGCAGGTTCAACCGCTCACCATTAGGAAGCGTGAGTAGTTTGTTGTCATCAAGAACACTGAAGATAATGAACTAAAGTTCTAGTATCCAGCAAATAAACTGACCTGTTCAGATTCTCAACCCACTCCGGATCGACGTCGCCATCAAATATGATCCAGTGTCTCTTGGAACTCTCACCACGCACGTCATCTACAATCTTGCGCAAGATATGTGTAAACAAGCCATCGTTCCATTCGCGTGTAGTGGGGTCAAGTGTGCCATAGAGTGCGTCTTTATGAATTGCCTTAGGATCAATGACATACGCAACCCCCTCGGTACCATCGAGCCTCTCTAACGCAGAGAGGAGGACTTGCCATGCATTCGTTTTGCCAGTACCAGAGGGTCCGACCATCATAAGACCATGTTGTATCTTCTGGATCTGATACAACTGGAGAATCTTGGCAACCCACCGCTGGCCGTCCACTAAGCGCCGTTCGGTACAAACTTTTAAGATTTGCTCCCGGAGCGCCTCTAGGTCGACGGGGACGTAGTCTGTTCCAGGAAAAACATCCGCAAGCAGGCTGGAAGCAGTTCGACATTTAGTATGTAGGCATTTATGTTGTTATTAACTCTCACCTGGTGAGCAATGGGACATCATCAGCAACCAACTTTGGCACGATTGTCTCCGTGACACTCTGAATGACGATAATCTGTTCAGAGACGGCATCCGACAGCTCACTGATACTGTCCGCATCCTCTAATTTAGCATTCTGCAGGCGTTCACGCTTGAGAATACCTGCACTGGCAAGCACAGCCTTCAGTGCACGCAGACCAAAGTCATAATGAGGCTGAGGCGAAAGCTGCTCGTCGCACAGATTAAAGAAGGGTACGATCTTGGACGCAAGGGATTCGGCTGTTCGGAAACCTTGAGAGAAAAGCATGACTTGGGCAATGAGCTCGCGATCTGGCCTCGTCATTGCCATCCTGTGCGACTAGTCAGGGTAGTCGTTTGCATGACAAGCAGATAAACGCACGGTCGGAAGAGCTTAGTCAAATTTGGTGGTAAAGTCGACCGTCCCGCGTAGTTAGGGTTAGTGGTAATGAAGATACCTGGTTCCATGCTTAGGTAAGAGTAAAATAGCTCCAGACGAACGTACCAATGTTCTTGTTGATCTTCAAGCTCTTCCCAACGAGCTCGATCTCGGTGTTAGGATTTTTTGCGAGAGCAGCTAGTCCCTGCTGTATGCTTTGCACTTGTTGCGAGACAGCGCTCAAAATACGCTCTTCCAGTCGATTGAACTCATCAAAGCATCCCCAAGCTCCAACTTGACAAAGACCAACGAAGATTCGGCCCATGGCCTGGAAATCAAATGTCTCGTCGCAACAGAATACTAGTACAAATCGACCAAGCTGGACACCAAGGGCCTTGACGGATTCGGTTTTGCCTGAAACCCATTGTTAGAGAACAAGTTTAACATTTGAAACTCGACAAATGCACCTGTGCCAGCTGGACCGAAAGGAGAGCCACCAAGTTGGCTGTCCAAAGCCTGAGTTAAGGTGAGGTAGACCCGGTCCGTCAACGGTGTTTGCACGAGACGATCCGGAACCCCTAAATACTCCCAACCGTAAGGGAATGTCGCATTTGCAACTCGGATAGCTAAACGGTCAAGGGGATTCTCGGTTGATCGCTCCAGATAGAAACGCATCTGAGAGAGCCACATGAAAGCCTTGGCGTCGGTGACACGTTGTTGGATAAGCGTGCGCGTGACGTCTCGTTGGTGGACAAGTTCTGTGATAAGGTGTTCACACTTGCGACGTGTGACAGGACGAAGTTCTCGCAAGACGATATCGGCGAGGAGGTCAAGGGCCTGAGAAACAGTTTCGAGCGGTCCTTCGGGGAGATAGCTTGATTCCAAAGACTCCTCGACAGACGTGGTCCATGCAACTTGAATGGCTAACGTGACAAGTTGAGCAGGATACTTTTCCATCCAGTACATGAGCTGATCCAAATTAAGCGGGGATCCAGTGCCGTAGAACGACTGCAGTTCGCTAACGGAGTCACAAAGCAAATCAGCCAGAGAAAGTCGCATCAAGGACTCCAGCCGGGCAAGCCAATCATTGATCTTCGGATAGTCCTTTAACTGAATTGATTCGCTGAAACGGACCTCCTCCCCCTCACGTGAAGCCATGCCTTGAATTTGGGTTAAATCATCATCGAGCTTGATCGTGGAAATTCCAGCAAACATTTTCTTGAGGTGCTTCATAATCCGTAAGATATCCTTACTGTTACCAATAATCTCCAGCAGGTCTTCGTCACCAACGAAGTAGAATCTAGGGAACGATGACCGCTCGCGTTCAAGGTATTCACCAAGAGCCTTCTGGATTTTGTTCAAAAGGTCGGCGAGTCGCTCCAAGCTCTTCTGTATGCCTTGAATATTCATGACGTCGACAACGAATGGTGACTTGTACACCTTCTTCATGACAGTCAAGAACTCGGCATTAATGTTTTGGAAGCGAGCGCTCTCCACGGGTAGAAGATGTTTGATGTCTGCACTCCCAGAAAAGATGCCCTCCAAATACACCCACTGGCGCTGAACGTCAATCCAGACATCTTTCGCAAATTAGCTTCGCCTGGAGAAAATGAGACACTTATCTTACCGAACAACACATGTATCTTGTTCAGTTTCTCCTCCCATGAGCCAGCCTTTTATAGTGTTAGCGCTTAAACGTCGTCCATATTGGAACAATACCTCTTCCTCGAAGACTGAGACGAAAGAATGAGCTTGTTGAGACTTCATTCCTGTATATTATCACCGCACCTTTGTAGTAGGGTGAAAGCTTCATTGCGGTCAACGAGTTCAAGTTCTCGCTGCACTTGCTGAACAGATCATCCCATCCTCTAATGTATGGCATGAACGGCAGGGTACAAGCAAAACAGACACACATGGTTTGTACCTAATGAGTCGACATTTATTCTGGTAGTTCACCAGATCTAAAGTGTAGTTGGTCCAAGTTTCCTTGACTTGCTTGATATACTCTTCAAGGGCCATCTATGCACGACGTTAACACAGAAAGGATTGTGGCGCTATGCACACTGTACCTCTCCCTGAGCCTGTATGATGACTTCTCGTATGGGAGACTCGTTCTTTTTCAGGTCCAAGTCGTAAACATTTCCCAGAGTCATGCTATGTACACATATTAGAGGAAAGAGGTAACAAATGGGCGAAGCACTTACACAAGAAGACTGATTTGCGAGGGTAACCGTAAAACCTTGAACAATTGCTTCCAGTGTCTGTCCTTTAAAGCCTCAGACTTCAAGTCAGAAATAATCGAGTTCGACTTCAAGAGTCCCCTAAGAACATCCTGGACGTATTCGAATGCTGCATATTGTCGCATGCGCGTCGGCATATCCTTGGTTGAAGTCAACAATCCGTCAATTTGCTGCCTCAATTTCCTTGGTTGCACAGTCGCCCAGGACATTTCTCTGAGCTCTCCAATCTGACTCCAGACGCCAGAAAGTGCTGTCCAGACGGCCTTGAGATCCTTTAATTCCTCAAACACAGGTTCTAAGCGTGTGTGACGCGTTAACTCGAGGTCGAGTGCCTCCTTGGCCCTGCAAACAAGATCGTATTCCTCCTTGACGCGGTTCAACTTGCCTTCAAAGACGTTGATAGTATTCATGGCAGTATCAGCACGCATGCTCCCCTGCACGGGACGTGTCTGCTCCCATTCGGCGAGAATATCGCTAATCTTATTCTCTACGATCTTGTCTTCCGCAACGATCTTGAGCTGAAGTCCAGCTGTAAACGAAGACCTGCGTGAGACAGGGGGAACAAGATGGAGACTGGCTTACCCAGTTGCTCCTGAATGGAGTCATTCTTGCGCTTGAGGATCTCGTTATACGCGCTCCACTCTCCTCTGAGTTGGTCACTATAAAGCCAGTCCTCCGGGAACTGGTATCGAAAACGTTCGAGTGTCTTCTCGCCGTTGGCGCAAAGTTCTATCATGGGACCCCATGTCTTGGTCTTACGCTTGAGGTCTTGGACAAAGGTGATGAAGGTGACCGCGGCTGCAGTAGAGGAGTTGGAGGGGCTGAACGCCTAGTTGGACATGGTGAGCGGTACTGGGGACCTTTACAAGCGGATCAGAACTTACCTCCATGTTGTTGGTGAAAAGTAACTCGCTCGTAATGGACGCGTCCAGTTGCTACCCTGAATCATGTGGGAACACATTAGATAATCAGAGTATTGGTCCTCGTCGCTGTTGTGCACATCCTCGATGCCTCGAAAGATTGCTTGCCAACCATGTCGGGACGTCAACAACGGGTGATGGTTCAGCCCATCGTATGCACAAAGTTTTGTTCAGTCTTTATTTCTCATACTGATGGCCCTGTATCAGAATGTTATCTTCAAAAACCTTCAGCAGGTCGCGTCGTGCAGTTCCATCGCCGCGCTCATCACTAACGATGCCATCTACAGCGGACAAAAGTCGTAATATGGCTGTACGATAATATTGAGATGCGAATTGAAGGGCGCATCATTGTACGTCCATCTGATTCGTTGCCAGATCCTACCTAGCATTAAATCGTCTCCTGCAAAGGCGACGCGTTCATCCCTCCTACGTTCCCTCTCCTCTTGCTTTCGTTTTCCGTTATGTTTTGCGCTTTTGCACTCATGTCCTCCTATCCAGGGATTCGATGAATTTATGAACATTGTCGTGGACGAAGCAGCAGAGGTGTATGTCAAGGACGCGAAACCGCGACGGGAACTCGGTACGTCTTGGCTCATCTTTTTCAACTTGCTTTTGGTCAATCTTTTGCCAGGCCGCATTCTCCTCAAGGGCGACAATATCACTCTGATCCAACAAGTGGTATGATCACCTCGCGTAAATCCCTCTCCACGATACTGTGCATTGTTGTATACTGCATTTTCGTTGGCTAGATGATGAAAATGTGTCCGTCTATCACAAGTTGTAGATAGGTAGTAGCCGTGCCAGTTTCAATCCCTGCCTGCACAACGGACACTCTGCCTTCTCTCTGCCCCATACCATGATACAATTCCAGCAAAATAAGTGTCCGCATTCTGTCGCACAGCTATCAGTCCTCTCTTCCAAGCAGAGTGTGCACTTCCGACTAGCCCTCGCTCGAGCAGGTATAGCGCCTACATCCAACATGGTGTTTTCATCCTCCTCAGCAGGCTTCACGGGTACATTCTCTGGATCCACGTGCTCGAGCATGGTGCTTACGAGTCGATCATCAATAAACATCTCTCGTGTCTCGTCAAGACTACGTTTTCCACGCGATTTCTCAGTGGCACCGTGCGTACGGGAGCGCAAGTGGTGCATAAGCCGGTAGAGAAGACGGACGAAAATGAGGATTCCGAGCAGAGAGTACGATGGTGGACGTGTGTGCGGGTTCTCCGGCGTGGATGAAATCTGCAAACACCATCACCTTGAGCATTTCCTACCACAACGAAGAATTGACTAATTACATGCTGAATGCCTAGAATGCGCTTGGTCAGGTCGTAGTACGTGCCCCGGAGATAGAATACGGCAAGGTTGACTTCTGCTGTCACTTCGAGACACGTAGGCAGTACACGTATGATGCTCGCTACTTGAGGGGACAAGGAGCTAAGATGGGGCCCCCATTTTGCAATGACATATGAAGGTAGAACTGGCAGAAGCACAAGGGCTATCCGCAGATATCTGGAGGGTGCTCTACCACTGAAGGCAGAATGTTGCCAGATGTCTGTGTACTCTTCTCCAAGAGTCTGTGCGGCTTCCAAACATCGTCAGCTAACGGGAACAGTAATGGATACAAGTGTCTGCACCTCGACCGGTTGTCAAACCATAATAGAGCAACTTTAGAGCAAGGTCGACCTCCTTGTCCCACTTTAGTAGCCATCTCGTTCCTAGCAAGCGAATGAGACGTGTATGAGACGCAACTACATGAACGTGAGTACCCACCCAACCAGGAGCGGAGCACGGCGTCCACTTGCTCCTTGAATGACAAGACATGAAACAAGTCTCTTTGGTTTGCTCTGACTGCATTGAATTAATCGGTCAAATACAGAGGGAATCTAGTAGACGCACTAATCTGGGCTTGTCGGGCGTTGGGGAACGACGGCAAGTGGTGAGCCATGAATCGAATGGACCGGAGTTCGGACTTGACTTGTGCGACCCACTCGACAACATCTCTGAAGATCTGACCTCCCTCGCCGACAATTCTCTTCTCGTCATGGCAGCACGAGCTCCCCGAGTACATGAGCCGTCCGTTTGGCAAAAATGTAGGTGGAACAACCAAACTACCGTGAAACTTTCAAGTTTCTGACTCAACACACTTGGAACCTACAGTAAAGTACGTTCTCCCTTTGCTCACGACACCTCGAGGCTGAGTGTGATCACGTATGGCGGTTAGAATGGGCGCCCTCATGGGTGGAGGCGTCGGTCTTACCATTGGTTTCATTTTTGGTTCATATAGTATCCTCAGGTGAGGGGCTCTTGCAAGACACGGCAACACTCGACTGAACACGGTGTTGTCCATTGGAAGAAATGGCGCTGGCCCCAGGGGCTTTCTGGCTACGCTCTCTCAGTACATGCTCAGCAGTGCAGCGACGTTTTCATTTTTCCTCGCTATCGGCTCGGTACGTTTTGAATCGTCAACACAGACTCGCCTGTATGCTTATTCTTCGATATATGTGTGACCCACTCTAGGTCATTCGAAACGATGCGCTACTACCGCCCCACGTACGAGCCGCACAGATGCAGCTCCTCCCACCACTCATTCGATCGAGAGCAGAAGGTGCGAAGCTCATACGCGCACGCTGGGACGCAGAAAAAGCGTGGAGAGCAGCTGTTACGACCTAGACTTTCTAGTGCATATCAGATGTAGATACATGTGTTCTGACGTATGGGTGAACAATAAGCAAAATGGCAGACCGCGATGTGTGTGCAATGGGACTAGGATACATGCATGGTATTTGATGGTGGTGTGATATATCTAGTATGAACACGCACGGCGTGTTACGGGCCACCGAATCGATCGGTATATGGTTGCGGACATGAAACACATATGTGCAGATGCATGCAAGGCGGAGCCGTTTTGTCCTCAGAAAGCCTTGGCTGTTATGACGGATTGGGATTTTGAAGGTCGAATAAAGCAAAAAAACTAGGCATTGCGTCAGATGAAGGGCGGTGAGATGAAATACTACTTTTACTTGTCCTGGAGCTCAACCGAGCACACTGGTCAGTCGATGCCAAAGCTGCTTTAGCCTGCCTGGCTTTGACTTTGGCGGTTTCGCACCATGGGCGTCTACCAGCGACGCGGTATAGGACAGGTGATATGGACCAGAAATGGGGGGTCGTGACGGTGGAATAGAAGTTCTCCTCCACCACCTGGTGAACCAGTGTGTTGACTCGCGCCCTTGTGGGGGAAGAGAAGGAGGCGAACGCAGAGGGGGAGCATTGTAATATACGGCATTGTCATAGTAGAC
>JBBPJS010000370.1:0-17763 GCA_038088835.1 Singerocomus rubriflavus
CATAACGGTGTATGAAACACAGGCTAATCTCGCAGACCACGATAAGATTCAGGGGACCGATAGTGCTTTCAGCACGCCTCAAACGTGATATGATATCAGTTCTAAAATACAATGTCCGACAAACAATGTGTAAAGTAACGAAGCTGTACAGCAATATCTCCAAATGGTGGTTCGCCATCTATTACGAAGTTTGAAACGGAGTCATGCATCTAGCCAGGGTTCATTCCTTGTGAAGTGGCCTCCGCACTACGCTGCATAAAGGACTGCATCATCTCGTGGTTGACAGTCCCAACTCCCGTGTTATAAACTCCAGTGTTCGCGAGCCCATTAACATTTGTCTTCGTACGAAGATCATCAGTACAATATCCCACAACTCATAAAGTGCTTACAGGTAGACTTGTGGGTATATTCGCGACAGTGCCATGCGAGTTGGGGGGTATCGGTATTCCAAGCGAGTTTAAAGTCTGGTTTGAGGTAGTAGGAGTCCGCTGAGTTTGTTGCAATTGCTGCCGTCCCTGCTGCGCCTGCACCCGGACAAAGTGTGCATATATTTGTCTTTGTCTCACCGGGTCAAGGCCTTGCATGCGAGCTATAAGTGCCGAGGGGAGGTTTGGTCCGTTCAGAAGCTGAGGCTTGACTTCCTCGACTGGAGGTTGAACATCCAGCGTATTTCCGCTTCTAGGAAGGTCGGGGACACCGTCGGAAAATATAGCCCCAACGAAACTCGAACCCATCGGGAAAATGACGATATTGTACGAGAATTTCCCTGAAGGCAACGACCATCCTGCATATGCATACTGCAGCGCGTGTAAGTGAATAAGAAGTGATACATCGGCCGAGGATACAATAACATACAACATGATGCTCAAACATAAACTTGATGAGGATTTGAAACTTCTGGTCGTTTGCGAGCTTGTCAGGGGCGCGAGGATTAGATGCGAATCGCATCAAATGAGGTTTGTGGCGCTTGACCCAAGATTGGAGCTCTGTGCCGTCTTTCAGGGGTTCCTTGCAAAGGTGTAAGGGCAGGTTCTTCGGCCAGGTGTCTGTACGACTGCAAAGATTGCTGAAATTACACACAAGAATTGTCGTGAATGACCTACATATCACCCGGTAATGGTTGGATAGCAAACCCAATTACGTGGATTTGCATTTCGTTCGCTGCCGGACCGCTGACCCTAGGTGGTGTCCACGAGAGCGTCCCTTGCCATGATGCCTGGATACTTGGCACATTGGGGTTAGTACTTGCTTCGCGAGACGTTGGCCCTGAAATTTGTGAAGATGGTCCAAGGCTTTGCGACTGGATAACTTTCTTCTCAGTCGGTTTTTGCATCTGAGCAGCAACCTCGGGGGATACAGTTGGGCGTAATTGTGTTTGCGCAGAACCCGCCTGGGGGTTACTACTGCTTGGAGCGGAGATCGTACCCCCACGTGACTGCCAGAATTGGGCCACAACCTGCGAGTCAGATAATGCGGGTTTATGCTCTTCCATTGTAGAACCTATCAATCGTTCACTAGGTGTGCTCGATGCACTCGGTGGATGAGACTGGGTAGATGAGCCTGCATCCACCAAACCACTCGAAAGAGCCGATCCGATGTTTCCGGCTTGTGTGTTCAAGGCTTCTTTAGCAATGAGCATCTTCTGATAGTGTTGTTTGAGTAATCTTTTGATCTGTTCTCTAAGATGGACCTTCTGCGCTAGGTCATTTTGCAGTCCACCCAAGATCGTCACCTGTCCTTTGTTCCGTGCGCTGGGTATCTGAGACTCCATAGTGGTAATATCCTTTTCTAAGACCTTGAGACGTTCCATCATTTGTCCAAACTTGAGCCCTGTCGGAGCTACGACCTGATCGAGGATCTCAGAGTGAATGAGAGAGGGGCCAGAGGGTGGAAGCGGTACAGATGGAATGACAGTTGCAGGTGTAGAATCAGGTATCGAATTTGCAGGCTGAACAGATTGAGTAGGGGACAAATTCTGACCAGAAACGGTGGTAGCGGGTGGTTGTGGAGCTTGTGAGGATACTAGCTGTTGCGGATGTTGACTTTGAGGTGTGCGTGCGTGTGAAAGAGCAGGGGATGCAGATGATGTTTTCGAGATAGGATCAGCAGCGACCTTCTGTCGCTTCGTGTCCGGACTTTGGTCCGAGACGGGCGCATCAGTCTGCCGCTTAACACCTTTGATCTGGTGAGAAATTGCCATGTGGAGTCCCATGTACCCTTACCCGTCTTTTGTGGCGCAGGGAAACCTGCAAGTAATAGGGTGTGGGGGGCACGTACATTAAACCATGGGGGCTGGCCTCCGGGACCTGCTACCTGCCAGGAGCAATGGTGACTACAGAATTTGGGGAAAAGGGGGTGGAAACGAACCAATGACTGAAGGTCCTGAAACTGAGGTATTTTCCTCAAGCTGATCAGGCTCAGATTAATTTTTCTCTGTCAAACGTTTGACCAAACCTGCACCAAGGTGAGTCCGCTCGATATCACTCACCTTCTTGAGTTCCGCAGGAATAGAATCCCAATTCACAAAGTCTAGGTGTTGCAGAGTGTTACAAAAGGGCCGTTGAGCGTTATCAGGCGGGGACGCTGCGATATGGAAGAGATGGGATATCAAAGATCGGCTCTCCTTCTGTGGGGACTGCGCTGGCGCGTGGTTGTTGGCAGACATCATCAAGATATCGAATAACTTTTGCGACATATGTATCCAGAAGCATAGAGAGAGCAAACGGCAACACACCTCAATAGCAGCCACAAGCCCTTCCAGCGCAGACAAGCCCCGGCCGCTGCCAGAGTTGGTCTGACCAATACCAAGTTTTGAGGGCTCTTCACGAAGTTCCTTTGTGACATGGGAGAGGGGAGCAAAGAACCGCTTGGAGAGTAGAGGTAGCGGTCGTGTGTCAGCAGCACCATACGTTACGAATGCTAGACGGAACTAGAGCAAGAGTGTCAGCAGCCGTCGGGAGAACAGCATGTCAAGTACTACCTGGTGAGAAGGGTGTAGCTCGTTCAAACGTTTGAGGAGTGGGTAGACATACTCGATCAGAACGCGAGACCACTCAGAGGCAAGAAGGAGGGAGGCCTCGACGACGCAAGCTACGGCGACGAGGTCAGCGACTGGCTCAGGACCCGTTGACATACTAGTCAACTTGGTAGCACTGCTTGGCAATCACCAACCAGTTGAGCGTGGCAATCATGCACAGATCTATTTGCACGGATACACTTTAAGCCCGCAAGACTAGGAATAAGATAATGATGGTATGTAGATGCGGTATGGGTTGAAAAAGAAAACGAGAGAAATAAAGGTCGACGTCCCGCCATGGCAAGTCCACTCGGATATGAGCCTACGCAAAACACACTGTCCAGTACAACCATTCATTTACAAGATGATCAGCCATGCACCCCCTACGAGGCCAGCAAAGGCAGTTGCCGTGAAATAGTACCACCCTGTTGCCACAGACATTGACACGCGGCGGGCCGCGCTGGCGGGTTGAGTGTTTGTTCCAATCATCGATAACCATTGGGAGTAACCAAGAACGGTGCCCGTAGTTGTCAATTGAGGAAGCACTGACTGTGGTCCCGTGGGTGTGAATACGCCTTGCAAGACGACCGTTTTGCCATTTGCGTCGACCGTGGTGTATTCGTAAGGTGTTGGGCCGCCAGGTGTCGCCGGCTCGGTGGCTGGTTGCCCAACAGGACCAATTTGTTGTGTCGTCGACGTCGTCAGAGTCAGTGAAGTCTGCAACAGCGGGTTGGTTGTGGTGAGCCCAGTGGACGTGGTAAGAGGCTGCGATGCGCTCGAGCCGACGATGGTTTGGCTGCAGTCTCATCAGCACACAACAGGGCGGACTGCATTTCAGCACTCACAGAATCCGGGTGGTCGGAAGTCCTGCACCGTTCTGAGTGATGACTTCGACAACCGTGGCACCACCACTGAAAAGATCAGTAAGGTGCAAGTCCCATGGTCAAATCATTACGACTTACGGGTTGACGACAGTCTCCGTCTGTGCGTCTGCAAAGACAGCCAAGAACAGTATCATCATCAAAAGATATAGACTCTTCATCGTTGCAAGTAGCGGGCACCTCTACCTCTGGGTGGTCAATATGAGACTAGTTGCTCTGAGTAATGTCGGAGGAGCGTCCGGTGGATAACCCAGAAACGACTAAGCTAAGTTGAAAAATAAAATAATAATTCTCTCTACTTTTTTTTTTTGGGTGATGATTGATCGATTTCGCCGTCCTCCGTTCGTCCTCTTTCTTACACGGTCATTCTCGCTCTCGCCAACACCGCAGGCAAAGGCGAAAGAGATGCCTCCCAAAAAAGCCCCCACACAAGAGAAAAAAGTTTTGTTAGGTCGCCCAAGCAACAACCTCAAGATTGGTATCGTTGGTGCGCTTCTCTTGTCTCTACGTATATACTGCCGAATCCACACCAATCCCGTCAGGTCTTCCAAACGTCGGAAAGTCATCCTTCTTCAATACGCTCTCGAACACAGGTATGTCCTTGTTCAACCGCCTATCCATCCCACTCAACTCGCATAGACCTTGGCAAGGCCGCCAACTTTCCCTACGCGACAATAAATCCCGAAGAAGCGCGTATTCCGGTCCCTGATACACGATTTGAATGGCTCTGCGACCTCTATAAGCCAGCTTCTCGCGTTCCGGCTTTCCTCACTTGTATCGATATCGCTGGCCTGACCGCTGTGCGTACTCATGACCTATTCCGTCTCATCTCATCTTAGTCAAGATTAGGGCGCATCCACAGGTGCAGGGCTAGGTAATGCCTTCTTATCGCATGTCCGTGCCGTGGACGGTATCTTCCAAGTGGTCCGAGCCTTTGATGATGCCGAAGTCATCCACGTAGAGGGTGATGTTAACCCTCTGCGAGACATGGAAATTATTCAGACAGAACTACGTTTAAAGGATATAGAATGGGTCGAGAAGCACCTAGAAGGTTTGAAGAGAAGCGGACGGGCTCTTGGGAACAATAGCCTCGCCGACAGGGTCAAAAAGGAGGAAATTGTATGTTCTGTCTCCTGCAAATGTAGTTTAACTTTATGCGGACTGAACCTACAAGGCTACAGTTGAAAAGGTGTTAAAGACCCTGACCGTGGACAACAAGGACGTGCGCAAGGGGGACTGGACAAACAAAGAGGTGCGCGTCAGGAACTGCGATGCTTTGTTTTCTTCTTTGATGAAAAAGAGCTCCGTGCTCGAATAACCCAGCTCATTGAGGTGGGAGTAACGCCCCATATTCCTATGAGATGACATCCGATCTGAGAACTTTAATGTCTTCGCTCAATCTAGCTCATTGTCCAAAGTATGCTGATGCCGCTTTCAGGTGATTATCTATTTCGTGACCCCCAATAATGCCTCACATGTACCATGAAATCGATCTTTTTACTGCTTCGCCCAACTCACTTGCCCCAGAACTGATCGTAGCTGGTAGATCGAAATCGTCAATGGCCTCTCTCTCCTGACCGCAAAGCCCGTCACTTATCTCGTCAATCTAAGTGAAGCTGATTATACTCGCAAGAAGAACAAGTGGTGCGCAAGGCTACAAGTTTGTAGGCATCTCACCAAATTTTCATAGGTTACCAAAGATCAAGGCATGGATCGATACCAACAATCCCGGTGACCCATTAATACCGTTTTCCGTTTCGCTGGAGGAACGTCTCTCTGCACTTGCTGAGGAGGAGAAAGTGGCTGCCCAGAAGGATGGAGCTCAGAGTGCGTTGGGCAAGATTACTCAAGCCGGTTACGCATCGCTTGATGTGTGTACTTGCCTAGATTCGTCTCGTGAATCATACTCACCACCTGCACAATCAGCTTATCCGGTACTTTACCTGCGGGCCTGATGAAGTTAGAGCGTGGACTATCCGTCGGGGCACAAAGGCACCCCAAGCTGCTGGCGTTATTCAGTACGTTACGTTTCCCGCACTGGGATTATCGTTCATTACCGTTCAATTGTGCATTCAGCTCGGACTTTGAGAATAAATTCGTCTGTGGTGAAATCATGTCTTACGATGACCTCAAAGAGCATGGTAGTGAAACCGCTGTGAAAGCTGCGGGAAAACTACGACAGCAGGGCAAGCCCTATGAGAGTGAGTTCTTTTCTATGTTACCTGATTTAAATCTGACACCAACCAGTGGTCGACGGAGATATTGCTTAT
Organism: Singerocomus rubriflavus; assembly: GCA_038088835.1. NCBI lineage: Eukaryota > Fungi > Basidiomycota > Agaricomycetes > Boletales > Boletaceae > Singerocomus > Singerocomus rubriflavus. Next base: position 6,168 of record JBBPJS010000370.1, read on the forward strand.
TGGAAATCCGGGGCATAAAGGATGATTATCTTTAACAAGACCATGTACACTACGGATGTTCAGTATGCTAGAAATTCTTTCATGTAATCCGGGATCGTGAAACATTCGTAGGGGTTTTGAGATACAAGATATGCCTCTACGATGTCATGCGATACTATGAATATGGGGCGCTGTGATTGCGATATTCAAGCTTCAATTGCAGCACCTTTCCTGGACCATTTTCTGGGTGAAATTCAAAGCAGCGGAGTCCATGAAAGTCATCTCCAAAAAAAAGGTTTTTCCAGTGAGTCCTATAATCTTTGCAGTCAACCAATCTTGGATTGCAACGAAATTCCAACCACTTCAAATGCTGAGAGGGAACTATCCTTACGACACTAGCTTGCTAGTCTTTGTTCTCGTCTTGGTCGCTCAAAACTTCCCCGGTCTCATCCAAGTTGCCGTTTACTCCAGCTTCTGGACCGAACGGATCGTAAAGGATCGACTCTAGGTGAGCAAGAGCTGCCTGCGGTGATGTCTAGTACGGTGCGTAACGGCTGTTGTTGACGAAATCACTGCGCACCCGCCCGACTTCGCTCCACTCCTCCGCCTCCTCTCCGGCAGTGAGAGTTCCAAAAGCTTCGCCGTCAGGTTCGTCTTCTTCCGACAAATCTGCGTCCGGATGCAAGGATGCACAAAAAGACATGGCTTCGAAGATGGCCTCTACTACAAGATTGAAGTCAGACGCAGCCTCACGGAAGCGACGGATGATCGTACGCACGCGAGGCAGGGTTTCGGGGCACAATAGTCAGTTCTCGCATCTCTGTCAAATTTCCAGATGCTTCGTCGGGCGGCGAGCTAGTGTCGGTTTCGTCTAGCTGACAGTAAATAGACGGAGTGTCTCCGCGTGATATTGCGTGAAGGGTGATTGCGGGATACCTGATCTGGAACCCACGGCTAGTGGACGACATGAAGACGAGCGCACTGTAGCTTGTGAGCAATGACGTGTAGACCAATGGCGATCAGTGAGCGGTACCTCTCGATAACATATAGCACACCGTTTTCACCGTCCACCGGAGTGAACCCCTCGAGGGGTGGGTCAAGAGTTGCAGCGACATTCTCTTCCTTGTGGCGGAGGATGGATGGGATATCGCTGAAAGATGACGGTGTCGATGCGACGATGTTTCTGTGCTCTTCCGGGGAAACCAAGGGGGGGACGGTAGTAATAATGAGCGTCGATTGGGAGGACATCGTACTGTGATCCTGTCAAGCCTGTATTGTCAAGTTCAATCTTTGAGTCGATTGCTTGCTCTTCGTCGCTTGCAGTGAGCTTGATGGGTGTGATGGTTACTACACAGCCGAGGAAATGTACGAGACTGTCTTTCAACACGCCTTTCCAGACTAGCACCACGTCCACGATGGCTCTCGCTCGCGAACTCCAGACTACAGCGCTTCTAGGGCACGTCGTAAGCCAGATGCAGCTCAATGTCGCGTTTCTAGAATCACAGAACTATCTCTCCCCTCAAGACGCCGCCACTATGAAGGAGATCATGGGGCGTGTCCCAGTGCAGACGCAAACCAGCGTTACTATTACCACACCGCAAATCGGCGTCGTCGGAACTCCAGCTCCTGGCGGGCGCGCTGTTCCACTGCCTCCAAGACAAGCTAGGACTGTATACGCACGCGCTATCTGGAGTTACAACGAAGACGGTATGGTATGGGCATCCGGCTCATTCCAGGGGCACGGTTGATTGATGCTCCTACGATACAGGAAGCAAACGATCTATCCTTTGCTGCGGGTGAGACTATCGAAGTCATTTCAGAGAGGAACGAGGACTGGTGGCTCGGCAAGGCACACGGGAAGGAGGGACTCTTTCCCTCTAATTATGTCGAGAAAATAGGGTCCCCCCTTGCGACTGGCCCGGTGACGACAAGCAAACCATACCGTCCGTTTGGGGCTGCACTGCACGGGACTGATTTGCCACCACCCAACGGCACTGGAGTGAACTCTATCGGGCTGCAGCAAGCGGTAGGACAGACTGAGAAGAAGAGCAAGTACGGTGCGTTGGGCAACACGGTAATAGACGAGCACACTCGTGGGGTTATTCGCGCTGATCTACGTGCAGATGGCAAACTCTGCCGCTGGCGGTCTCGGGTTTGGCGCTGGTAGGTCGTCCCACTCGTACTGTGGACTCGGATGTGGTTCTGACGTGGTCCTCCAGGTGCTGCAATTGGTGGTGCGCTGGTGGGGGCCATCATCTGAGGGGACAGTATTACATAATATATATATCACGTGACCCGAGTGTCGACCTCGACGGTCTCCACGTTGACTGCGGACGCGCTGCCTTGTTGCATAGCTCTCCCTGTATATACCCGTCGATTGTCTCTACGTTCCGTCGACCCTCTGGTTTCCATCTCCTTCGATACCATGCCGTTCTTAGATTCCCTGCAGGACAGATTGGATCGCATCCTGCCCAGAAACAAGGGCGCTACAATGAGGTCGGTGTCTGGTGGCATAGGAAATAATATTGGCATGGTTAGGTATCAAGACAACGTGAGGTTCCCTCCTTTCCGCTTGGTCTTTGTTTTTGGTGTTGCCGCGTTGCAGTCTGCTTGGTCGTCGCAGTCCATCTTAATCTCGACGGTCCTTTTCAACTTCGTTTACGTAATTCCTCCTTCTCTCCCTGCTCCCTCCAGATGCTTGCATGGACCAGTCTGGCACGCTGGTCTTGCTCCTCTTCGTCCCCCTCTTATGGGTCATATGGCTTGCGGTCATTTTCTTCCTCATGTCCTTGTTCTGGCACGCTTGTTCACGCGCTTTACCCATTTCTGCAGATGATAGTGTCCAAGCCAGCCATCATCTTCCACACCTCGCAAATCTTTTTCAACTTCCTTTCCATGGCCTGTTTTGCCAGCGTTGCTAGTTTCCAGGCAAAATGGGCCGTCGGCCCTTGTGAGCACCACCTCGCGTCCGTATGCGTACCATATATGGGCTGGCTAACTTTACTTCTCCCCCGTAGCTGGCCTCACCGCATTCGCCCTATTTGTGTCCGTGTCTGGCATCTTCCTGTCCACCTTCTTAATGCTCGTCCCCGTGGTCTACGAAAAGTACGATAAATTCACACGTCTTGCACGAGCCCTCCAGGAGGTACGCGTCGGATTCATTCTCACGGGTGTAGGCTGTACCTTTAGCCTTCTTATTGCGTACGTCCCATTTCATTCTGTCGCTGTATCCCCGTTTCTCATATGTTGGACTTCTCTCTGTTTCACCTCTAGGTTCATCACGACCATCTCCGCATGGACGGAAGCGGGGTGCAAAAATGCCAACAATGATCCCCACGCGTCGCTTGGTGAGAACTTTAGAAATAGCTTGCCCTCATGGTGCAGCACGAAGAAAGCAGGATGTATATTCTTCTGGCTGACATTTGGTAACACATTGCTACCTATGGTTCTGGCGTTTCGCTAACTCACGTGTGGTCCAGGCTTCTGGCTCGCGTCCCTCGTTCTCCTCATCATGGATTGGCGATCGGGTAACTTGGCTATACGTCCATTAGACCCGCCATTCACCCGTCCCAACATTGAGGAAGAAGAAGAGGAGGAGGTAGCACCTGAGACGACCGCTTACCAACCTGTCGGCTCTGTGGCACCACCTCCTGCGCAGACCAGCCAAATTACCACGGTTCCCCCACCGGCCGCCGCGATTCCCCGACGATCCATCCTCGATGATTCTAATACTTCAAGCTCACCCTTTGCTGATTCCACCCGCTGGTCTGCCGCCACCACGGACACGACGGCGCCAAGCAGCACTGCATACTCGGGCAGTGCATTGCGGAGCAGTGGATACGCGACACCTCCCGCAGCCGCGTCGCGTCCATCCCTGGACGCGTATGGTGCGTTCTCGGACCCTGCACCGTCAGGTTTCGGTGGTGCATCGAGTTCGTTCGCACCACCACCTGTTGGAGATCCGAACGCACCACGAATCAGTCGGACGATGCAATATGCAGATCCATATGCCGTTGTGCGAGCATCTTTGGCTGCGAGTGGACACGCTGCACCACCGAGCTATGAATCCTATTCAGGATACCAATGAGAATTGACTCTTGCTGTCTGTGCACGGACGATTTCTTCGTACGCACAATCTTACCATTGCTTGTTTTACTTTTCACGTCTATAATAATTAAGGACGTTGTTGTCGACGACATTCTCCTCGCGGAACCCCATATCCTCCATAAATTACATTTTTACACAGATGTATCTTAGACACCGTGTGACTTGAATGTTGATGTTCAACAATTATTGTAACCGAACTGGCTTCGCGCTCAGACAGGTTTTGCCTTTTCAACTCGACAAACATGGCTCGTCCTACGCGACATCGACACATACCTGACGATTCAAAGTCCAACCCATCCACTGGCATTCTCTCACATGTCTTTAGCTTTGTCTCTCGAGAAATTGAGTCTTTTGTGCTCAATGCCACGGCAGGTCCAGTCAGTCGCGTCCTATCCGAACTCTTTCCATGCTGAATGCGATATTCTCAGGTAAAGCAATCCGTGTCGACAGCACACACCAAGGGATCGAAAAGGAGGCGTGACCGAGACTCAGAGAGGAATACAGGCGAGGATGACCCAAGGAACAAGTCAAGGACTCAACACCACCGAGAACGCAAGAGACGCTTCAAACCTGGACTGTCTCGTTCGAAACTATGCTCCAAATCAATAGGAGAACACCATCACAATCATCATCATCCACAACCAGTATTTGTGGACGGCAACGACCAAGGTAGGGCTATTCTTCGCATACCGTATATTTCTTCGGCAATGTTGAGTTGGTGTGTGTAGCACTCTCAGCCAGTGATCGGGAACGCTCAGATTCTCCTGCGCCTCGACCACCTTCTGTGTTTCTAGCGCCTCCATCGCCAAAGCTGAAAAAACAGCCGTCAATCACCATGCCTGGCTCCCTTTTCCCCCGTTCCCCCTCACTTATGCCGGATCAACCAGATAGCGTTCAATGCACCCAAGCAGCCTCGTATGCCCCAATTTCCGTTCCACCATCTCGCGCTCCCTATAACAAGGACCCACGCGAAACTGAAGCTGCTCCATCGTGGACACAGTCGTTTATTATCCAGGGTGCTGATACTATAGAACCTGACCAGTCCTCCCTTGACCAGTACATCTCCCCTTGGCGCACCCGTTCCGTAGCTTCCGTGAAAGATGCGGTACACCGGTTCAACGCAACGAAAGGCGCGGAGACAGATTTTTCTCTCATGTTACCTAGTCCTCATTCATCTCCGAGAAAGCCCGTCTCAAAGGCTTGTTCTGTTGATGGGGCATCTCCGCCTCACCCAAGTTCGAGCACTTCCCTCCCACTCTCGGCTTCCAGGAAAGGCAAAGAGCGAGCGCGAGACAGTAGGAATGATGATGACCTGGATTTCATTGTCTGTGGCAGCTCAGGGAACGATGGTGTATTTGCGAAGGAGCGTGAATTGGATGCCGCACGAGAAGAGCAGCTTGAACACGAGAAACGCTTGAGCGGGGACCAAAGCAGGCGAGCTTCGGACGAGCGCGAACGAGATAAACGGCGAATCAAAGCCCTCGAAGATGAAGTTAGACGATTGAAGGAAGAGGTGTGAAGAATTGTCTATTTGCACCTTGCCCTGACACGCCAGACTCAACATCTTGACAGCTCTCCAGAAGCCAAGTCCGGTCCTCTCCTCCTCCTTCCCTTGCCTTTCCTCCGCCTCCTCCACCTCCCCCGCCGCCTCTACCGCTGCGCATCGACGTGTCACCCTGTACTCCCACCTCCATGTTTGCAACCGCTCGTGCCTCTCTGCGACATGCCATGACACCCGTCGAAGCGCCCATCAATGATCGTGGATTGGATAGGGCCAAGAGACAGGGCCAGCCCACCGTCAATGTTCCGACTGAGAAAATGGCTGCATTCCTGCACGAGATCAAGACAGCCAAACTGAGGAGAGTTGGATCCGACAATGCGATTGGGGTGGATGGTATAATTAGACCGTCAGGTCTAAGCAAGAGTATCAGCGTAATGAATCCTTCGTCAACAAGTCTGTCCAGACTTAGTGCCAAGGAGTTGCTACGTCGGCGTTCATTAGCAAACCTTCGTGTACCAATCGGTTCTTCCTTGGCTGCACCAGTACCGCACTCCGCGTTGGCAACACTAAAAGGGCCAGATACTCGCGTGGGCCAGAAACGCAGCGTGGATGCACTGGGCGTGGATATAGTGACAGGCGTACCATGTATGTGGATTTTACTATCGTAAATGTCAGGTTTCCTCTGACCAAGATTACTCGGCGTTTATAGCGAAGCGCCGTATGACGGAGTCGTCATCCCACTCCATGTCGGAAATGAGCCAGCGTACTGCTGCATCATCAGGACTATCGATGCGATCCAGTCTTTCTCTTCCGCCTGACTCACTGTCGGTCAATGAAACTGATGTAGCTACACCTTCGCTCTGCTCTGACAACGACCGGGACGAGAATAGTGTCGAGGACGGAGTCCCGTCAACCCCTCCTGGACCTCGAGCTACCACTGCAATTCAAAAGGCGTCCCAGACAGACGTTCATGAAGAGCAAATCAAGGTCATTGATGTCGACATGGAAGAACACCCACTTCCGGAACCCCCAACTATCAGTCCCAATGCCGTACCTCGCCGTACCTCTGATCTATTCAAAAAGCGGCCTCCTACATCTGCGATACCTTTACCTACTCCTCGTCGACCCTCTGCGCCGGCACGTACCAAGCGAGGAGCGACTCCAAGACCAAAATCATTCCCATCCCCAGAATCGGATGTAGGCGAGGCTGAGGCACCCTCACAATCCCCACTGGTTCCATTTGTCTCACTTATTCCTGTCCCTAAAACCAAACCAACCAAGGAGGAAACAAAATCGATTTTGGCAGGGAAAGGGCGTTTACGAGTTGCATTACAACAAAATGGTCGTCCCCCCACTTCGTCAGGGTCAGGAACCTATTCGCAGAACAAGCGCGAGAAAGGCTTCAAACAGCATCAGACGCTCGATGAAGAGCTGCGCATTGCAGAGGTTCGTTCTTCGGACATTGATCAATGCAACGATGAAGGGGATGTGTTCATTGCCACGGGGACGAAGTGTAAGCGGAAAGGTTTTCTTGCGCACGGTGGGGGTGGTGGTGCTCCTGTGTTTATGGGTGTGGGTTATGTACAGGGGGCGACGGCTAACCCAGATAGCGCGGACGAGGACGGGGTCCTAGAAATGCAACCTAGGAGATCATCCAAGTCGGTAAATCAACCTTGTTTTATTCCGCGGCCGAAAGCCAGAACATGATCTATGGACTTTCATTTGTTTAATTCTTGAATGGCATGATACCTCCGCTCTGGCTATTTATCTGTATCTCTTTGAATGTATTCTTGTTCTTGCAATCTCAGTCCATCTTGGGGATGGTCGACTTTTCGGCCGAACTATTGGCTGGTGACCAGCCGCCTAAAAGAGGCAAGCCGTCGCCGATAGCATTAGACGATAACTCACACCACTGATGACGATGGAAATGCAAGCTTTCTCTGAGAGAACTAGACGTGGTGTTGAGCGACTCCGTGCCTATGGCAGGATCCCTTACCAGCGACAAGATTTGCAAGTGCTCTATAAGCCTTGAACGCATCGAACTCATTGAGCACTTGATCCGCAGGTCAGGCATCTCGAGCAAGAAACTCGGCGCTGTGCTAGTTCTGCTTTACGAGAAAGGAGGCGAACTCCGAGTCCTCCTCACTACACGCTCCAAGTCACTTCGTGCTCACCCTGGACAGACCGCACTACCGGGCGGCAAGGCAGACGAGACGGATGCAGATCTCGTCCATACAGCTGTAAGGATTTCTCAGGCTGCTGCAGTTGCTCTTCTCTTGTCCGCCAATATCGCTTTACCCTCGTTTTACTTGGACAGCTTAGAGAGGCTCAAGAAGAGGTCGGGCTTCCGCTGGGCTCGCCTGACGTTCATACACTCTGTACTCTTCAACCATTTCTTTCTCAGTCCCAACTTATTGTCACACCGGTCGTTGCATTCCTCACGAATCCTGCCGTCCTCTACACGCTGAAACCTTGCGTCGGAGAGGTGGACCATATTTTCAACCACCCGCTAGAAGCCATTCTCGACCCGTCCCTATCTGAAAAGGAGCCCTTGGTGCCAATTGGCAGTGAGCACTGGCCGTATCCGGAGGAGTTTTACGTGAGCGCCATTTCCACTCCTCTCCCGAGATGGGGCTGCAACTTTTTCTTTACGGCGGCAGAACGTAAATGATCAGATAATCAAGGTGGATGAGACAGAGACTGTGTTATACCGCCACCATCGTCTCCGTTCTTGTGCATCTCCTGTCAAAGGCTTAACAGCTGATATCCTTGTGAGAATGGCAATTGAGATGGTATAAAGCATAACCATTGCTCATCTCCAATCATAGATCTGTGTTGCTGGCATTGTATATGACAAGGCAACGACATATAAGTGTCACCCCCCCGGAAAGGACGTCTCATATTTACTCGATCTTCGAATAAAACAATATCAAACCCTTGAAGGGCCTAGAGCTAATACTGTATCAACTGCATAGTATTAGAACATAGTGTGGTTTTCTATTCATCAGTAAAAAAGGAAAATGGCTCTACTTTAATGCACATTAGGAAATCTACATGTATGGTGAGTGAAAAAACTGTTGCAATGTTTGACCTCAATTCAATGCATGAAGCATATTGAAATTGTACATGGAAATTTCACTTAGTGTTGGTGAGATAAATTAATGTTTATACTCTTGGCTACAATATTGCCCTCTAGGTCATGTGATTCTACCTAGGGCCTGCTAAGATATTGTGGGAAATAACTTGATTAAGAGGTGTGTGCAACTAGTAGAAGCAACTATGTACGAGTTAGCTATGAGTACATAGGAATATCAAATAATGAGTATCTCACCTTAGTTGTGCACTCAACAACAGATTAAGGTGCTTTGAGTATAAAAAGCATCTTATATACAAAAGTTAATGAATACTGGCTAAATGTTATGCAATGGAAAACTATACTGATTTCAATGGTTCAATCCCTTGAGTGATCTCTTGAAGATGATGATTCGATGGAATGATGGAAAGAGGATAGGATGAGAGTAGTCCTTTAGGTCTCACTTCCCACTAGAGGATGATTAACCAAATGGATTAGGCTGAGGGACAACAGCCAAAGACAGTCCCTTTATATACTACAAGAAAGTGTGCATGGACCAAGTGATGTCATAGATAAGGTGTGAAAAGGAAGCACACCTCATGTTCATCAAATGGAAGAGAAGAGATGGAGATTAAAAGAAGAGAAGAGAAGGAATGGAAATGAAAAGAAGTCTCTCACGAGATGGAAATGAAAAGATAAGGGCCTGGATCTCAACATAAGGTTGCCTGCAGGCATGACATCACTGATGACATCATAGGTCTAGACCAATCATGTGATTGATCATGTGACAAGTCACGTGACCTAGTCATGTGATGCTAGAAGATAAGATAAGATTAGGGAAAAGAAAAGAATCATATAAGTCCAATGAAGAGTTCATAACACTTCCCCCCCCTCAAAACTCGGATTCCAGATGAGTCAGGTTCTCATAAGGGGAGAAAAGCAAGGAAAAGGCAATACCAGTGAGTCGAAGAGGCCAAGGGGCACTAGGTCGATGAGTGTGAAAGTTGCGAATAGCATCCTATGCATTGGTTAAATGAGCTACCAGCTCCCAAGTACAATCAGAGTCGTCCCATTCTTTCCAGTGAACCAAATAATGAAGTGATCCATTCATCAACTTGGAATCCACAATATGATCAACTTCAAATTCTTTGTCGCCCTCTTGAGTAACGTGGATAGCATCCGGTTGCAAAACAGGCTGCGAGGGCTGAGGTTCAAGATAGGGTTTAACTTGTCCCACATTGACAACAGGGTGGATCTTTATATGAGAAGGTAATTCCAAATGCACTGCATTCGGCATTACTTCAAGAATCCGATATGGACCCAGCCATTGCTGTGATAACTTAGGAGAAGGATAAGGAAGAGTAAGGTGCTCGGTGGATAACCAGACTTTATCACCAATCGATGGTGTAAAGGTAACAGGAGCAGAAGCATGCGCTGCCATAGAATCTCTGGTCTTGTTTAAAGCCTGTTGAACTTCTTCGTGTGCCACCACACATTCACCAGCAAATCCAGGCAAACCGTCCACAAATCCAAGACGGGGGACATAATTACGAGTGATCAAAAAAGGGGTTTTTCCAGTTGCAGAAGAAACTGAGTTATTATAATGGAATTGGGCCATCGTGATCCAATTGGGCCAATCTGTCTGTCTCTTTGCAACAAATTTCCTTAAATAAGCGATCAATTCCTAATTGACATGTTCTGTCTGACCATCAGTTTGAGGATGGTACACTGTAGAAATTTTCTAAGAAATATGGAGAAGATTACATAAAGAAGTGGTGAAATCTGAGATGAATTGCATTCCACAGTCTGATACAATAGAGGATGGCAACCCATGGAAACACCAGACGTAGTCTTAAAAGAGAATGGCCAGTTCCTTAGAAGAAATGGTTTTTGCACAAGAAATAAAGATAGTCTCTTTTGAGAATCGATTAATGATAACACATATAGCATCTTTTTCATTGATGCAAGGAAAACCTGAAATAAAATCAATGGACAGATCCTGCCAAGGTTTTAATGCAATAGGTAAGGGTAAAGGGGTAACCCCCAATTGCTGCTGTTTTCCTTTTGCAATTGTGCAAGCCTGGCAAGAGGATAAATATTGCTTTACATCCTTGGTGATACCAGGCCATGTAAACGTTCTGGAGAGAAGATGGAGCATTCGTGCCTGACCAGCATGACTGGCTAAAGGAGAGTTGTGGTAAAGTGACAAGCACTTATTCCGTAGAGAAATAGAAACATAGATTTTTTGATGTTGATCCATAAATACTCTGGATTGATAAATAAAAGATGGTGGGAGTGCATCAGTCATTGCTGATGAAGCTTGCTTGACTTCCTCGACGAAAGGGGAAGATAGTTGGACATTAAGATTGAAAACTTTAGGAGGTAGCACTATGATATTAGTATTTATTTTCTCAGCTGCTTCACCATAATCTGGACGTCATGAAAGAGTGTCAGCTCAATCATTTTGCACACCTGGTTTATAAGTTATTGTGAAGTTGTATTCTAATAATATAGCATGCCAGTGTGCTTGATGTGCAGACAGATCTTGGGGTTTTTTCCAGAATTCCAAGTTCTTGTGATCTGTCCAAATGTTGAAGTGCGGTAGACCTAATAGATAATGTCTCCATTCCTGTAGAGCCCTAATGATGGCCAGCAACTCCTTGTCATAGATGGGATAATTTCGTTCTTCTTTGGAAAAGGAGTGCAAATAAAAAGTGCAAAATCTCCAGAGACCATCTTCACATTGCTGAGAGAAAACAGCGCCAGTTGTTAAGTCTGATGCATCAGCTTCAATACACATAGGTCGTGAAGTATCTGGAAAGACTAGCAATGGTGCGGTCGTGAAACGATTTTTTAGCATATCAAATGCTTTTTGCTGTGCTTCTGCTTAGATAAACTCCTGATCCTTCTTCATCAATGAGGTTAAGGGTTTAGAG
>JBBPJS010000371.1:0-17723 GCA_038088835.1 Singerocomus rubriflavus
AACACAGCAGCGCTCTTGCTCGGGGGTTTAGCGGGGGGTCTCCTGCTCGGCGACATTCTCGGTGGAGGTTTCTGAGCGGAGATAGCTTATTTAGTTGTAGTCATTTATTTATTATTCTATCCAAGGTTTGCCCGCCTACCGCAATGCGCCCCGCCCTGCCGTCGTCAGTGAGCCCCCACATCTGTCTTGTCCTCTCCCCCGACCTCGACCTGCTCCTCCGCAACGCTGCCCTCCCCGCCCTCCACGACATCCTCCAATCCTTCTCGCCTCTCCCTCAAGGTATCGTCCCGCCTTTGCACTCTCCTTTTTGTATAAATTCACCCCTTCACACCCAGTCACCACGCGCACGACGTCTCTCTCCACCGTCTCACATCCATCCTTTTCCCTCAGGTTCTCCGATCTTGCCGACACCGAACGCGCATGCCTCGAGGACGACGAACAGCGCGCCGCCAGAACCATTGACTGGATCGGCGAGCGAATCGCCAAACAGTCTGCCCACTGGCTCGAGGAACTAGATGCTCACACAGATCGGTATGCCACTCGCACACCCTGGTGGGACGAACTTTCCCGCTGCACCGAAGGCGATCTTGTGCCTTCAAAGTATGACGGTTGGAACCATCCCCTCGCAGGTGAGTCCCATCATCTTTCACCCCATCCCTCCCTCAGCGTCTTCTAGTCATTCTAGCCGTATCTACCACAGCACCAAATCCATTGCAAGCCATTGCAGCCCTCCATGCTCGCGTATTGGAATTTCCCCCATGGGTCGACACGACCCACCTCCTCTACACTCTAATTGTACACCCGAGAGAGTCCCCCCTCTCCGACGAAGAGTACGTCGTTCTACCCTACTTTTGTCGCCACTTCTTCACGCATATCCTTCAGGGCCAGTGCCCTCTTCAATGCCGTCAAGAAGCAATATGGTTTGCATGCGTTCATTCTCCCTTTATCTCTCCCATCACCACCACCCCCTCCTGTCCCTGTCCCTGCCCTCCCGCCTCGTCTCCCACCACCGCCTTCCGAATCTTGGAACAACGGCTCTCCAGTCCTCCGTCACCAACACCATTCTACGGCATCCTTGATTACCTCTCCAAATTTTTTAAAGTTGTCCGAACCAGACATTCAACAATTGGCACGTTTCACGCGAGAGTTTGTCGTCATGAGTCTTATCCCTTGGATGGAAAAATGTGTATTGGAGTGGAATGAGGCGTACTCGTCTAGCCGACGATTGCCGTCGCGCCTTTTCTCTTCCACTCGTAAACTCTTTGGTTCAAGTGTCCCGTCCGCACAGAATCCCTCCCATACTTTTTCCTCATCCATGCCCTCCCTCCCATCTCGATCGCATACTTTTACTTCGTCGCAGCTTGCATCCACCTCGAGTGTTCCGACCGCTCCTCCCACACAGTTACGACGCCTTGCAGAGTTTGCAACTATCCTGGGTGACTATAAACTTGCGATCGGTGTATGGGAGTCACTGCGAAAGGAAAACAAGGGTGGTTCGGTAATCCAATCCATTTGCACCTGATTTGTAGATGAAACTGAAAATATCTAGGACATTTTACCGTTGCTCTTATCGCCCTCCCCTGCCGTTGTCGCGCATGTGTCATATGCACTCTCTACTATGTGTCCTCCTGGTTCAGAAATGTCACCTCTCTCCCAGGTGCAAGCCCTCAAATGTGCAGTTCGTTGGGAAGCTGGTATCTCCACCAACGACTTTTTTGGAGATACCTTGGAAGGCGAAAGATGGCTAGTATGGGCGGCAGGAAACGTAGGTTTTCACTCAACTCACGTCTCCATAGAATGGCACTGACTAGGGCAGCGACATTGAAGGCTGAGGAGCCGCAAGCAGCACTACTTCTCGCTCAGGCAGCATTTTTGAGCGCCAAGAAAAGTGGAAAGCGGAGAGCTGCGTTGTGGTACCTCTTTGCTGCTAATAGGCTTGAAAAATGCGGCATCGTGGGTCTTTATTCGATTCCATGCCTCGGGAGCTCACACACTGTTTCACCAGAAAACTCTGACCATGTTCTTTCTCCGTCAAGCCCATGAACTTTTCAGCAGTCAACCCAAAAAGTCATTGTCACCGTCCTTTTGGAATTCAGAAGGGCGGATTTCCTCAGAATTCACAGGTTTTGATGCAGTCTTGTCAGGTATCGAGCACCCACTAGGTTCGGCGACCACCTTACCGCCCGATCGGTATTAATTGTGGCTTTTAGGGAGGCTACTATATACGACTGGTGATATCAAGGGATCGGTCAAGTTTTTCCTAGAGCAATTACGCTGGTGTTCAGCGTCTTCTTCCCCGCTTGCCAAGGCCGATCCCTCGAATGGAGACGAGAGTATGGAAGCCAATTCAGACAAAGTCTTACTAGAAGATTTTAGAGTAGCATTCTCGGTGCGTTGTCAATGAAAAGAGATTCATTGGCCTAAGTCTGGTATAGCATTTAAAGTCTATCTCCGATCAAGACATCGACTTTCATGATTTGAAATTACCGATAACTTTTGTGTCCCCAGCTTTGAGTCGCGTGCGACTAAACCGAGATTCTACCAGCGGAGATCAGGCGGAATGGGAAAGGAGAGAGGAGACATGGACAACATTTTGGAGAACTCGCGGGAAAGAGGTTCTTGAGAAGAGTGGCAGGGCTGCCGTGGGTGGTAAGTCAGGTTCTGTGCTAACATGTCCAATAACGTCACGTCTTATTCTCCTTAGAACCTTTTTGGGTAGACGTTACTCTGCGAAACCCATTGGACACAGAGGTGACTTTCACAAACTTGGCGCTCGTGGTGGAAGCGAGGGACAAAGACACCCAGTGGATCAACAAGTACATGGCTATTGAATGTGTGGATCAAGTTGTCCTCGGTGCGAAGGAAAACCGTATGGTGAGAAGAGCTCGAAAGACCTTGTAACTGTCGATGCTCATGTCCCTGTTGCTTGATCTCATCTAGGTTTCATTCGCGTTGAATGCATCGCAGGCAGCTTCGTTGACTATTCCTAGTATCACGTATAATTTCCTTGGTTTGTTTCCTGCCAGAGAATCGCTTGCACGTTGTGGTAAACGACTACAAGACACCCTTCAACAGAGACAAACCGTGGCATACGCTCCAGACATATTAATTAGAACCGAGGTCGAGGAGGCGAGTCAAGAACTCGCTGTCTCCTTTGAGAATGACGAGTCGCTTGTTCTCAATGAAGGTGAGCACAAGCAGATGAAGCTCTGGATGACAAACGTTGGGCGCAAGACTATCGGTGAGATATGGTTGGTGGCTGGTCCAGAGGATCAGATATGGCTGGGGTCGTCAGAGACAGAATCGTGTGAGTTCATAAGACGACATGCTTTATCAACCAATTCACTTTCTTTCACTAGTATCAGTGGCAGCTGGCACTATCGAAGTCTTACACACAACCAACAAAATTTCATCGTGGAATCCCTTTGTCGTTCCCCTCAATAAGGAACTTTGTTCAGGTGACAGCACCATCGTCACTTTTACATGGCGTCCGGGTGATGTTGCATTCCAACAACTTTGCCTGCTTTTCGTATATCGAGAGGTAAGTATCATACTCATGTTATAGCCGCAATTTTGGATGTTCCCCTGTATTTAGAATGGAGGCCGCGCCTTCCACTGCACACGTGTAACGAAAACTTGCCATGTTGACCCGTCATTGGAATTGTCGGCGACTTTCTGTCCCAGTCGCTCGATTGACAGCGCATTTCATGTTAATCTTGAAGTGTCTAATCTGTCTTCGAGATGTATATGGGTCAAACAGGTTACTGCCATTAGCCCTTCTTGGGAGTGCCACCATTTGACACCACTTCCGTCGTAAGTTCTCAGTATGATTTTGCTATTGAAGCTAAGCAGGACCGATTAGCACCCCATTACAACCTGCGCAGCTGTTTAGTTTGTCATTCGATACATTCCGTTTAGGTTCCTCAGCTTGTATAGAAGCCACGACTGCCTTTGTCTCAAGAACTCTAGGTGATGTTTTAAACGGACGCAAGATTGAACCTGAAGACCCACCATCCTTGGACCTGACGTGTTGCCATGCCTCTGCTGTAAGCCGCATTGCGTTGGAAGGATTCATTCACTTTCACATGTCTTGTCTAGTCTGATTCATGTATTTCGGTGCACGACCCCACTCTCTCGTCTCTCTTTCTGTCGGAAAAAAAAAGGATCATTGCCAACTCTACAAGTCGATCACATCCGCATATTTCGGCACTTGCCTACCCTCAAATTTTTCCTCTCTTTAACCCTCTTTCTGTAGACTTCTTGATATTCTGGGAAATACCCCTTGAGCAAAGAACAGGCTCCATCCTATTGTCGGGGCTGAATCTTGGTGCAGGTCATGCTGCTCTTCAAGAGACTATCGAGGATGTAGAGAGTGCGAAAGTCAAGCGGAGTATGTATGCAGAAACACAGCGCCAGAAGACAGAGATACTGCAGTCAATTCGTAACAGTGAATGGAACGCCGAAATGAATCCTCTAGTTGTTACTGTCCAGGAAGGTAGGGTAGAACACGATTTTAATCTAGGGTGCGTCGCGTCATATCGATCGAATTTCCCATGCTCAATCCGTGTTAGGTCCTGTCTTGCACCTGTAAAATTCTCTCTGAGGAACCATTCATTGACCCACCCGTCTCGTTATGTGATCAAGTTTGGTGTGAGGAGCGAAGAGGAACCCGGACAATCGCAAGTATTTCCCTTTGACTTTGTAACCTTTTGTTCATCTGCTTGTAGTGATCTTCTTCCACCGTATTATGCAGGAAGACTTACCATGCGAGGCATACTGTACCCTTCGCAATCGAGGACCATCGAGACTAGATTTTGGGCGACTCATCCTGGAACATATGCACTCTCGGGTTGGCAAATTGAGACCGCCGTTGGAGAGTCAGAATCGTGTCGTGATCAGTCCATATGGCGTACAAGGCATCGTTATGTGCAAGGACCCCCTTCGAACTATTATCCACGTATGATAATTACGAATGTAGCTCGGTAGGACTCGTAGGCATGTTTCCATTGAGTATGAGTACAACAAAGGACGGTGAATCATAAGCTAAACAAGAACGGCTCCCGGGGTATGACTTATTCAGTCTTTGCTGCAGCAGAAGCTGCGCCTTCCCGTTCCTTTTGTTCTTCCTCTTTCTTTGCGGCTGCGAGGCGTAATTTCTTCATCTTGATGTTGAAAAAGGTCTAATAGAGAAAGAATCAGACCCGGACGAAAAATAAGTAAGAAGTAGCAGACTCCAAGAACGAATTGAACCACGTTGAAAAAAGGGACCCAGAGCTAGAACCACGTCAGCTTGGTCAGTTTTCGAACATGGTGGCTCACTTACTTCGACCGGAATGAACTGTTGGGCGATTACCATCGACAAGGGTGAGACAATCCAATTCACCTTTGCAAAGTATGCTCAGAGCCTGTAACAAGAGACGAAAGGAAGGACATACTCGGATGACTGCAAAAAAACCCGCTTTGACTGTACGAACGACATCGCTGGTGGACCTGGCCCCATTAATCACGGCCATGGAAGCCAAGAAAGCTGCTCAAAAGACCCCGGCGGGTCGAGTTCAACGCAGAGGCAAGGGGGTGCTAACGTAGAACATATGACTGACCCGTGGTCTGGATGGGTGCGATGAGCAGGTTGCTTGCCAGCAGCTGTCCCAGTCTGTACTTGAGGCCTACTTTTCCTGCAAAGGCTTTCTGCAGGAAGCCGACGAGGAAATGGCCAAGTGGTGCGGACACGAAGAAGCCATACAGGGCCATTTTGCACGCTCTGGCGTTAACGTGCGCACGCGCGAGTGCTTTGGAGAACGTCGAGGCATCCTTTGGGGTAGGGCTGGGGGGTAGACCGGCAACGTTTGACCCAATGACTTCCTGGAGGAAGGAGAACGTTGCTACGACGGTCGTGAGCTATGGATATCTCGGATACAGGACACAGGACACGCCGACCTGACGTGAGCGCCTTGGTGCGAAGGGGGTGTGCGGCGAGCTGGACGAGGTACTGAGCCAGTAAAGGGTTTAACGGTGCTCTCGGCGAGATTTGCACACTCATCGTTGAGAGCCAACCTTGTTCTGTAACTTGAAATAAACGCGCCACGGCTACAGTCCGGACACCACAAAACGAGGATGAGACTATTATTTTCTATACATCTAAAGTCTAACAAGGCCCAAGACTCTATCATTGACGACCCTTCACCCAGGCTTTGACGTAGTCCGCAAAAGAGACCATGCAGATCGTCTGCCAAATGCCGAGGCCAATGCGAGGCGTCACTCCCCGGTAGAGACCTTTGATGCCATTTTCTTTGTAGATGAAACTCAACGTGTTCAAAATGGTGAGTTTTTCTGGGCGGTTAGCATTGGCAGTCGCCTTGGCCATCGATTGCATCTTGTGACGTGTCAGCTACAAACAGAGACGAGCATCATAGGAAGAGCTTACTTCAACACGAACGACTTCAATAGGCTGATTCCATGTTGCCAAAGCACCACCGATCGAAGAGGCGAGTATCTTGTCGAATGCACCCAGTTGCTCCTGCTCACTTTTGCCACGCACGTTCCTGATCATTGTCTCAGCCAATCGGGCAAAGCCCATACTGAAATGCCATCAGCCGACGAAAGATATAAAGAGTCCAAGGAGAAAACGCGTACCGTGAACCCCAATTTGTACACTGACGCAAAGCAACTGCATTGACACCCTTGTTAATACCGCGGATACCCTCCTTTCGGTATATGTCCATGAATACTTGGAAGGTGGACCGCTGTACACCACTTGCAGCTTCCTTGTGTCGAGTAATTTCGACAGTCTTCATGCAAGTCGTGAAACCTATCGGACAAGTGCGTGAGTAGACAATAAGGTGCTAGGGACACCGTATCAGTCCCAAAATACGACAAGGTTTACGAGAGCATAGCGGCGGGCGCTAGCTTTGATGTGTGTATCATTGCGGCTCATTGGCAATACAGTAGTATGTGTTCACTTACCCATCGTTGCATAAGCCTGAGCAATACCGCCACCCATGCCACCCAAGAGACCAGCTGCCGCTGGGCTGATACCCATTCCCACAGCACTCGACTCAATTTCGGAGGCGGTAAAGAGCAAAACACCGCCTTTCGTAGAAGCCTCTATCCATGCCTGTAGAATAATGGCCGAAATAAGGGGTAGAAGGAAGAGTGAAGAACTTTGCTTGCTTACCCATGGAATGAGTCCCTGAAAGAAGCCCGCAACACCACCACGGGCCCAGACAGACTTGGTAGCTTGGACCATTGTTTGTGATCGGTTGGCCGCCATTTGGGTTTTAAGAACCTCAAGAGGCTGTCCCAGAGTCGTCACCTAGAGTGAAAAAGTCATTTACATGCAGACATGCATCGGGCACGTAGTGCAAGACGTACCTCCTGGAGGAATGAGGAAAAGAATGAGAAATGGACGGAGTATAATAAAACGATTACTGACGAACTAGCGGTCGCGGCGACGAGACGAGGTCGTCAATGTCAGCATATATTTGTTGCCGAGACAGAGCACAGTACCATGTTCATGATCGCGCCTATTGGACGTGTCAGAAGGAACGCGCTGTTAGACGGAGGAGGTCGCACCGACGGCAATGTTTGACCAACTGACGCCCTTTTGGCCCGGTTCCTTCTGAATTGCCATGGTGCAGGTGTCGTCGATGGTGAAAGTAAGAAACAAGGCTCGGTTTTGCACGGAGGCGCCATCTAAAATGAGAGCACCGCCATCTCGGGCAAACATACGATATTTATTTTACGGATTATGCGTCCAAAGTACACGCCCGCTGCTAGTTGGACCTTCTATGCGTACACGACTAAGGGTAACGATGTAATCGAGAATGTGACGAGGAATTAGTGTATAAAAACCGTCCCGTGACCAAGAGTTCCTGCAAGGCGCCGCGAAGATGGACAGAGCACCAGAATGAATGAATCGACAGAGTTGGCAAGAGCCACGAGAAAGACGAATGAAAACTGCACCGAATCCACGAGGCTGAAAACGAATGAGGGAGACGTAGCCGCTGTTGGGTATTCGATCATGATACTGCCGATTTCAGTACCTCCAGGTCCGCTTTCAATCTGCAAGAAAACGTGCGAGATGCAGTCAATAATTTAGTTGTAGTGAGCACAATCCGATCAATCAAAAAACAGTTGACACAAGAAAATGTACAAGAAAGCCCGAACCAACACGATTAGATGAAATCAAAGATCACGGCCAGCGCAATCACTACTCCAAACAAACTCTGCAGACCAAAAACCTTGACATACCGAGTAATCGAATCCTGGCTTTCCTCTTGTTCTTGTTCGAGGTATTGGATCTCCATCGACTTCCGGGCGACATCTTGCTGAACCTCGCCCAACCGCGCCTGAAGTGTCTCAGCCTCCATCCTCAACCCCCTGACAACGCGTTCGTGCTCAGCCTCCAAGTCATGCATTTTCAAATTATGTGCTTCGTAGACCTTCTGCAACTCGTCCCGTGTGATGGTCGTGGCAGACGCATGGACAGCACCGTTGCTCCTCGGAGCCATAGCGGGCTCAACAGCAGCCAGCTGAGTCTTCAACGTTGTAATTTCACCCTCCAAATCAGCAAGTGACAACGCCAGCTCGGACTTCTGAGCAGCCAGGGTGCTGAGCTCTCCATCGTGGATGGAACGGAGCCTCATGACTTCTTCCACACGAATACGCGCCACCTCCTCGAGTTCCTTGGAGTGCTTCGTTGACATCTCTGAGAGAGATTCCTTCGTAACAGCCAGGACATCATTGAGCATGACATTTTCATCACGGAAATTAGCAATCTCTCTGGTGAGACGCTCAATCTCTGCTGCCTGGTCGGCGTTGGTAGAGGTCGCTATGAAGTTGGCACGGGCATCCTCGAGCTGTGCTCTCAGGCTCTCACTCTCGGCACGTGCAGTGTCCAAAGCAACCTTCGCCTTGGAAAGATCATCTTGGGTAGCGCGAAGCTCAAGTGATTGGTTATGAAGTCTTTTTTCAATGGCACCAACTTGAGACTCGAGGACCGTCTCATGTTCCACTTGGAGACCGTTCACGGTGGACTGATGAGCAGCACGAAGTTGCTCGATGGTTGCTTGGGACTCGGCACGCAAAGTCTGAAGGTCTTGGCCGTGCGCTTCTCCCGCCTCGTTCTATGAATTGTGTTAATTCATATTAAGGGTGGAAGCACTTTACTTGCCTTGGCTCGCTCAAACGCCTCTTGAAGACGCTGATCATATTCAGCCCTTACGGTATCGACCTTGACCTCATATCTTGCCTCCTGGGCCTGTTGGGGTATGTCGTCGAGGACTTGCACTCAGATCAAGAACGATGCTTACCTCAAGCTCAGCAACAAGTCGTTTGACTTCTTCTGAAAACTCAATGTGTTTTGAGAGGTATGATTGCTCGGCTTCTTCCATTTCCTGCTCGTGCGCTTCAGCAGATGCATGGGCTTCCGCCTTCGTCTCGTCATGGGCGGCATGGGCAGCAGCAAGTTCGGTCCTCAATACTTCGACCTCCGCAGTAGCCTTGGCAAGATCAGATTGAGTTAACTGCACCTCTTTGGCATGAAGCGAAGCAGCATCTGCGACTTTCTGCGTGTATTCTGCTTCTCGAGCTTCGGCATCACGCAGAGCTTGCTGCGTGGCAGCAACGGCCTCGGCGAGTTCAGCTTCCAGCTTTTGGAGGCGGCCAAGAGTCCTTTTGTGCTCATCCTCGACGTTATCTTGACCCTCTTTCAGCTCCAGGACTTCAACTTCTAGTTCAGATATCTTCGCTGCACTCTCCTCTCTTTCGGCTTTCAGTTCGTCGATCTGAGCGGTGAGTGCAGTTATCTCAGTTGCACGCTGTAGCGATTCGCTGGACCTCGCTTCTGCATCTTGGAGGGCTCTGTTATGTGCAGCTTTTATGTTATTCATTTCTGCAGTGACAGTTTCAACGTCGGCCTTAGCCCTGAGGAAAGCTTCACGCTCCATCTGCGCAGCTGCCGCAGCCTCAGCCGCCGACTGATCACTCGAAGATCGGAGTGACTCGAAATTCTCCTGGGCAGCTGTGATATCCGCCCGTAATGTCTCAATCTGCGCCTCAAGGATCTTCACGTTCTCGGCCTGACTTGCCATAGACCCGTTCGCATTTTTGAGCTACGATGCAAATATCAGAGGGGAACAGAATTGAATGAGGAGATCTCTACCTCTTCACTGACGGAATGAAGCGTGGCTAGGTCACGAGAGTGTTCCGCTTGTACCTGTTGCAGGCGAGTCTTCAGATCACTGACTGCAACATCTAGCGATTGTTTGGTGATTTGAAGTCGCTCGATAGACGATGTCTTGGATCTACCATCAGCTAGAGCATCGCGAAGTGATGCCTCAAGTTGAGAGATCTTGGCTTCAAGAGTCACCACTGCATCCGACTTGGTAGAAAGGCTCTCGTTCGCTTCCCGGAGCTGTTAGACATGTTTAAACATGGGACTCTTAACATTTGAAAGTGAACCATGCCTTTTCTTGTAGATCTTCCAGCACCTTTCCGTCGTCACGGACCTCCCGTATAGAGGAGATGGACCCCATTGGTCGCATTGCACGAGCTTGCGGAGGCGGCGCAGCAGCAGGGGGCAAGCTCTGCCTTGAGGTGGAAGGTGTCTTCTTTACAGCCTCTGAAACAATCGCACGGGGACGAGAAGGTGGTATGGCAGTAGCGGAGATGGCAGCACTGCCAGTTGCATTAGACTTGAAGGATGCGACTGAGCCAACTGGAGAAACAACGGATGGACGAGAGACCGCATTCACCTCGGTAGGAGGGGATTTTGATGAAGTAGAATATGCCAGCGAGGCTAGCAAAGTTGAAGTACGTGACTTGGGTGCTGGAGGCCTTCCAGTTGCTGAAGGTGCTCTCGGCGGGAGCATAGACGACCTCCTGCTGGGTGGAGCAGGGCCAGAACTTGACCCTCTAGATGAAGCCATTGTCGTAGTCTTGGTTGGATTCGCGGAGGATGTGGTAATTGGTTTCTTTGCGATAGAAGTAGGGGTTTTGGAGAGAGAAGAGGGAGATGCAGTAGTGACCTTGCCTGGAGGGGCCGCTTTGGCATTGCCAGCATTCAACGTGGCAGAACTTGAAGCCTGTTCAGCACATGGTTAATATGAAACAAGCGTGTGCATAAAGCACGCCTAACGCGCCTTCTTGTCTGTCGGCGTGGATGCATTTACTTTGCTGGAAATAGACTTGGCAAGTACTGCGGCATTGTCCTTGCTTGTAGGGGTTGTACGTTTAGGAGAGACATCGACTTTATTGGACAGGTCCTCCGTGATGGAAGCGGGACCACGCTCAGCAGTGACATCCTCTTTGGAGGCTTCGTGGAGGTTACCGTCTGCATCTTTAGGCCCTTCGTCAAGCCTGGGCTCGACTTTGGCATTATCTTGCACAATTTCCGGTTCCACCTGTGTGTCAGGGTCTTGATCTGGCACGTCAGAGGCCTCGTGTTGCCCGGGAGCATCATATGCGGGATGTTGAGGAGCGGAGACGATTTCGGGGGAACCAGGAGCCGCAGAGATCAACTCGACGTCGACCATGATCAGTGAAGATGATGGCGGCAAGTTCAAAATGACCAGAAGAAGTGGGTATGTTCTAATGTCTCGGGAGAGAACAAGAAAAAAAAAAAAAAGACTTGGACTGGCAGGGACGTAATTCGAGGTCACCAACTTTTTCATTCACACATAGACGTAAACACGGAAAAACTAGCGTAGAGCAGCGAACAGGTTCAGCCCATCCAGCGCAGGCTCGTCGAGTGACTGATGATTGTATGACAAGACGGAAACCTGTTGACAACGTGATGAACGCTGACCGCGTATGGCACAAGAATCAGAGCATCTCACCCCTCCGGGCTCTACATTAAAGCGTGTTCCTGCACCAGAGTCAGCGAATAAACTTGCTCGTGCAGATGGGCAATCATACCAAGTGCCAGATCAAACCCAATCCATCGCGAAATGAAGACGCGATTAAAATGCCCATGAGCGACGATGAGGACGTCACGAGTGCCTTTACCCTCCTCGAAATACTGGCGATGATACTCGCGAACCTGACCAGTGTCAGTCGGACATCAGGGTCAATTAGTGGGTCTGCTCGACTTTTGCGATCACGCCATCTACGCGAGAACACATATCATTTGCACTCTCACCGCCAGGGCAGCTAGCAAATAGGGTCATGGGGCATTCCGGGGGATCTGATTGAGACAGACACATACCCATCTCTCCAGACTTTCCAGCCAGGTTGTTTGGCCAGTATCTCTTCCCTGAAGAGCCCTTCGTAATCACCGTAGTCCCATTCGCGCACCTCTTCTGTTGTGACGTACTCAGGGAGCACTGGTAAGTGTTCAAACAAGAGATGGAACGTCTTTTGAGCCCGAATGCGCGGCGAGACGAATATGACGCCAAGGCTCTTCGGGTCTAGAACTCCTGCGAATCGAGTAAATAATCTGTTGATCACTCCAGGATGTACTGACGGCCTTGCCCGACAATGAGCGGTGCACTGTCCTTGATTTGCTGTTCGCCACGAAGTGTGAGGGGGATGTCACTCCTTCCCGTCTGCGATCAGCGAAGCTGAGTGCAGGATGGAGCCATCATGTCTGGAAACTAGGCCTACATGGCGTCTGTCCGGCAGCCGAGGGTGAGATCATAGAAAGCCGAGCAGTGGGGGGCCCTCACCCATTCCGAGA
Source organism: Singerocomus rubriflavus (assembly GCA_038088835.1). NCBI lineage: Eukaryota > Fungi > Basidiomycota > Agaricomycetes > Boletales > Boletaceae > Singerocomus > Singerocomus rubriflavus. The sequence continues at coordinate 12,677 of JBBPJS010000371.1, forward strand.
CCACTCCGTCTCACCTGAAGCGCAGTCAACGTTGCTCGTGGATGTGTGGGCATATGAACTGACCGTGTCGAACGAGAAAGATTCTTGGGGTGGGACGAGTCATTCTCCAGGTCGATATGGGAGCGTACCAAGTTGCTTAGGCAAGCTTGACTTTTGACCGCGACCATGTTCGACGAATGTAAGTCGTTCGAACATATCACGTTCCGCATTATTTCACCGACGTTTTTGCAGTCGTCGAGCATGCAGGACCATCCGGAAACATACGCCCTCCATTGCCCCACGTCCAGTACGATGGCTTCGAACCCTCCCCGTACGACGACCAACTTCGCTCTACCTCTGTCAGTGGTCGTGCTTTGTCACCACCCTTGCAGCTGACCCCAGCCCAGGCCGATGTGCAATACTCGACTTCCTCCCCTGCCGACGCGCCTATCTTTGACCTCGGCAGAGTACAATACACACTCCCTGCTCCATTGGTTTCTCTTGCTGTTTCCTCCGATGTCCTAGCAATGGCACTATCTTCAAATGTCATCATTCTTATTGAGCTCTCGCATGCAGAACAAGTCCTTCAGATTCCAATTCTTCGAAAGCCCACGGAGATGTCGATATACAAGATATTCCTCGACCCTTCCGGTCGTCACCTTGTTATTACGTCCCACCAAGGGGAGAATTGGTATCTGTACCGTGGATGGAAAAAACCAAAGCCGCTGAAATCTTTTAACAAGCTAGTCATCGAGAGCATTGCATGGAACAAGGCAGCACTGTTGTCGTCGTCGTATTCCTTCTCGACCAAGGAATTCTTGTTCGGAACACGTAATGGCAGTATTTTCGAAGCAGTTCTCGATGCAGGAGAGGATCTTTTCAAGTCACAAGAACGTTACTTGCAGTTACTCTTCTCGTTGCCTGAGAAAGCACCGATTACTGGCATCAAATTTGAACTGTTCCCTCCAGCCGATCAAAGAAACGCGCTGGTGATTGTCACAACACCGTCGCGTATCTACCAGTTTACTGGTACACCAGACCGACGCTCGGATGATGGGGGTCGCCTCTTTTCTTCCTTGTTCACCATCTACCGAGAAATAGCCCCGAGTGAGTTTCCGACATCATTTCACGATGTTCTAGGCTGAGACGACGAAGAGATATCTGAACTACCCGGAGATTTGCAATATTCGGAGCTGCACTTATTCACACCGAATTCAGATCAAGCTCTTTCGTTGCCCAAGACTCTTGCCTGGATGACAGGTCGGTATCTCCTTGACCGGCATCATCTTGTTTATCTATGTTGTTCTGTTCAGCATCAGGGATCTATCATGGAACTCTCAGCTTTGACTCGAATTCCGATGATCATATAGATTCGACGCAACTCCATCCTTACCCCCCACTAACATCCTCCGAGTCCCCTGTCTCACAGTCACATCTCGAAGTTCCTATCTCAATTCTACTTACGGAGTTTCACTTCATCTTGCTTTACAAATACCGCATCATCGGGATTTGCACTTTGAACGGCAAACAAACATACGAAGATGTCATACCACTGGTGAGCGGCACCATGTGCAACTGGGGCGTATGTCTCAAGATACTACAGAAACCAAACGAAATAGTCAAGGGACTTGCAGCAGATCCTGTTCGTAAGACATATTGGGTTTATACTGATCAGTCGATCTTTGAACTGGTAATTGAGAATGAGAGTCGTGATGTATGGCAAATATATCTCGCGCAACAGGATTTCGACATCGCATTGCGGTATGCCAAGGTTCGCTGCACTGCATGACACGAAGAACGACGATGACAACCTTTCATTAGACTGCGACTCAACGTGATAAGGTTCTTTCTGCCCAGGCTCATGCCTTCTTTGAAGAAAAGCGATACTTTCAAGCGGCCCAGTGCTATACACAATGCTCGATCTCGTTCGAAGAGGCGACACTGAAGTTTCTAGATGTCGGTGAGCAGGACGCACTCCGATCATATCTCATCAGCCGCTTGGAGCGGACTCGGAAAACTGTATGTCAAAATCTTGTGGAAACCCTGTGTTTGGTTCAAATGCCCATTATCAGGACTTGACGGCACGGATGATGCTAGCAACTTGGCTTGTTGAGTTCTATCTTAGCAAATGTGACGAACTGGACGATCTCTGTGTATCTGAAGCTGTGACAAGTGATGTGGAGAACATGCAGGCGGAACGTACTATCCTCGAAGAGGACCTCCGTCACTTCTTTGAAACCTACAGGGTCTGTGTCCTTTGACTGATCTCGGCTGCTGTCTTAGATCTTTCAACAGGCAAACCTGGATCGTAGCACCGTGTACGAACTCATACAATCCCACGGGCGAATGGACATGTTGCTTTTCTACGCAACTGTAGTTGGAGATTATGAACGAGTTATCCAACACTGGATACTCGAGGAGGATTGGTTGAAGGCGATCGATACGCTGAATCGTCAGGTTTGTTTATTGGTCTATCCTCAGTGTGCCAACTGACAAATTCATGGTACTAGTCGGATTTGGAGCTCTACTATCGTTTTGGCGCAGTTCTTACCAGACACGCGCCGAAAGCAATGGTTGACGCGTGGCTCAAGCAATCAGCACTAGACCCATTGAGGCTGATACCCTCGCTCTTGCAACTGCAGCACCTTCCCTGTGATCCGTCGGTATCAAATCAAGCTGTACGTTACCTCAACCATATCATCTTCATCCAGCACAACACTTCTTCTACTGTTCATAATTTACTGGTTACATTTCACGTGTCCTCGTCCTCAAGTCCCCTTGGTGATGATGGACCTCTGTTACGTTTCCTTATGACGGCGCCTTCTAATCCGCTCACTGGCAAACCATACTACGACCTGGATTATGCTTTGCGGTTGTGCAAGAAGGCGGGTCGAACACAGCCTTGCGTGCATATCTACTCGAAGATGGGTCTGTATGAAAACAGTATCGATCTTGCCTTGCAGAAGGGAGACCTCGAACTAGCAAAGATAAACGCTGATATGCCAGAAGATGATCCCCAGTTAAGGAAGAAGCTTTGGTTGAAGATTGCTCGATATGTCGTTCAGGACAAGAAGGATATCAAGGCGTGAGTCACAACTAGTCTCCTTTGGATACACTCGCTGATTGCTTTCCGGAGCCAGTGCAATGCGATTTCTGGAAGATACTGACCTGCTCAAAATCGAAGATATCTTACCTTTCTTCCCAGATTTCGTTGTCATTGATGATTTCAAAGAAGAAATTGCGCATGCCCTGGAAGGTTACTCGGCTCATATTGATGACTTGAAGAAGGAGATGGATGATGCTACGCGCACTGCAGAGTCAATCAAACAAGATATTGTTGAGCTGAAGAGCCGGTTTGTTACTATTGACGCCGGAGAACGATGTTCTGTGTGTGCACAGCTCCTATTGACTAGGCAGTCTTACATATTCCCTTGTCAACACACATTCCATGCCGATTGTCTGATCGCTCTGGTAAGCCTGTGCATATTCGTGCGGTACTTGTCATCTGACCGGTGTTTCCAGGCAAAGGATTACCTGCCTGCTCCTGCCCTCAGACGGATTCTCAGTTTGCAGACAGAGCTTATCAAGGATATTCAGAAGATAGGTCCGGGGGATCCTTTGGTCACGACGTCTTCTAGCAACGTGCGACAGCCGACGCGACAACGCACATTGCTCTCGGCCAACTTTACTGCTCCACTTCAAAACGGCACCAAGGTAGCAGGCTCGCTTGGAAGGAATATTCTCTCTGCGGGTGATCGACTCCGAGACTTAATCTTACCGGATGCACTGGCTTCTGTCGTCTCGGCTCCCGGGTGGATAGCTGGTATAGGTACCAGTGGCAGTCAAAAAGGAACAAGTAAAGACGCTGAGAAGCAAGCAGAGAAGCTGCGAGGAGAACTGGACGATGTCTTGGCAAGCAGTTGTCCCTTGTGCGAAAGCATTGTCGCGGGGCTAGACAAGCCGTTCGTGAACGATGGCGAGGTAGACACGACATGGGCGCTGTAGTGTCTCCGGGTCGCACTGAATATATTCGATATGTGTTTTACATCTATTGTGATGACGACACATTAGCCATTGATTTTCTTGGTACGTCCCGCTCTTCGTCGTAGTCGGGCAGATTTCCTCGCCCCCGTCTAGGCGAGTGTCAGCATCACTGGAAGTCAGAGGGTATGGCACACACCGTCGCCCTTTCCTGCTCCAATCTACGGCGTTCCTCGCTAGCCTTCTGGCGTTGGAGAGTTATCTCCCTTTTCCTACGACTCGCGAGTCTGGCGTATGTCTGGCCGCGTCGAGGGAAGCTCACCGTTGTTTCTCGGCTCGTTTCTCTTCCTTGAGCTCGGACTCGAGTTTTCTGACGGCGAGTTCATTCTTGGTTTTCTCCATCCGCGCATGCCATCTCGTCTTGTGTCCTGCGGAGGACTGTGAACGACTGGTTGGTAGTTAAGTTGGTCAATCGTCGGCTGAGCATTGAGAATGAGCCTATGATGTGTCGTACACAGTGGCAGTTTTCATCAGCTTCCACGGCTTCCCCGACGTACGACCGTTGGCAGATGCAGCGAGGTTCTTGTCCTTGTCCTTGTCGGGCTCGAGCGTGTGCTCCATGTTTCTGTCGCATTCGTCCACCATGAGAAAAAGATATCGAGGGCTGTCGAGTCTTTTATGTAAATAATTTGAGACTTGTTTGTCTGGAAATCCCAGCTCATTCCCGTCCACGTCCCCCGCAGCGTCCCCGTCCGTCGCTGGCAGGTCTGGCGCAACGATGGCGGCGTCGTTGCGCTCCCCAATGGACGCTCACGGGAGCACTCTCAGGTCCGGCTCTGACCACCGTCGCTACCTAGGCCATCATCCCGTCTGTTTCTCCTCTCTCACAGAGTTTCCCGACTCCCCCTCTGTCTACAGCCATGCTCGTCACTCTCCCGACGCTGACGTGCACTCTGACACCGCGTCCTCCTATCGCCATCCCGACTCTCCCGGTTGTCCACAATTTGACGACGAAACAACTTCTACCATACGCTCTCTCTCTGACGAAGACATCCAGGGTGACTCCGACGTTGACGACCGCACCGAC
>JBBPJS010000372.1:0-17722 GCA_038088835.1 Singerocomus rubriflavus
CACATTAATGTCGACGAGGTCAACGTTGTCCTGATTGAAAATCTCGTAGAAACATTGTTCTTGGCATGGACGCTTGCAACCAAACGGGTGAGGTGGGACAGTGGGTGCTAGTAGTTCGCGCTTTATAGGGTCCTTGATCCTCTCTCCGACTTTCTTCCTCCAGAATGCATAGGCAACATCATTTCTCTCCTTGTTAGTGAGGATGTCCTGATAATTGCCAACTGTGACGCATAATGAGTTCTCCGTGGCTGCACTAATACCTGCCTTGAATAGCTTACGCCAGAAATGGAAACCTCCCAGGTCCCATAATGCTTGAAACGTCGCATCCCTCTCCTCTTCGCTGTCCTGTGTCATTCGCCGAGGAATACTTTTGAGGGGAAATCCACCAAATGTAGTGAGAAGCATTCGGAAGATCTCCTCGTATACTTGCTTGAAGTGGTCCTGGACTTGCTTGCTAATCTGGTATTGGTTCATGGGTATTGCAAGGTTCGGCGTCCGTTGAAATACGACGAGATGTTCAACCTAATTCAAGTGTTCGATTAGTGAGTTATCATTGACCAGATCGTGCGTACATGAGACCCAATTTCTTGAATCACTTGCACCCCATTCGCTCCCATACCAATGACCCCAACTCGTTTCCCGCTTGTCTTGATTCCGCCCTCTGGCCAGCGTGCTGTATGACTCCATTTCCCCTTGAATGTTTCCAGTCCTTTCAACTTTGGTGTATACGGCCTTGACGCGAAGCCCTAGACGGTGGTTAGTCGTGGAGTATATGATAAGAATAATCTGACCGTGCACAAGACCAGATAACGTGCTGCTGCTTCGTATACGCCATCTCTACCGTTCGATGTGACATACCAAGTGTGTGCCTTGTCGTCCCAGTTTGCGTGTTTCACGGCGGAGTTGAATCGACAATCCTTGCGCAGATGAAAGTTTTCATCAACGTAGACAAAATACCTGGTCGATGGTCAAATGCACTGCGCGTGGTTACAATGCCAAGTGAGAACATATGCTTGTAGCTCCTTCCAGTCGGGGAACTTTTCAGACCATGTCCACCCTTTCCAGAGCTCGGGACGCGAGAACTCGTAAGCGGGGATATCAGTATCGACACGAGCACCTGGGTACTTGTTCCAATACCACGTTCCACCTAGATCGGACCCTGTTTCGATCAACGTGCACTTGAGACCGAGCTCGCGGAGGTGGATGAGTTGGTGGACGCCTGCAAACCCTCCGCCGACGATGATTGCGTCGTACTGTTCTTCTGCCATGTGAATCCTTGAGCAGCTGGAATTTCACCCGGTGATCTCGTTTTAAACTGCTAAGCACGTAAATTTTATACCTTGATGGCAAATACCCAGGCTCCTTTTTATTGTTGATTATTCCCGTTGTATTAGTGGTTTAGAAGCGAGTGGTCACTAACAGGCGGCTATAATCAGCTGATTGTTCCAGTAGGTATCCTCGCGTTCGTGGTGTGATTAATCTTTAGTTCTGTGAGCCTCTCAATCCAAGATATGTGACACCACCTTTGGAGAGCATTGATATTTAGTGTGTACACCTATCCGCAAACAACGTTAAGATGGCACTGGGTCGAAGAGTTTCCCACTAAGTGACGACGAGGTATTTTTCTCCGCTGCATCGTTGTCGCTTGGAATAAGCGCACCCGGGAAACACGTGGACTCCAAGCTTGTTGCGAGACATGTTCACCTGTGACAACCCCGAGTTGGACGGCCCTGTACCAAACGCGATGCAGAAAATTGTAGACAGGCCAGTCTGTCTGTCCACACTCGCCCTAAGGCCACAACGATTTTTTTTTCTGGTTTTGTAGTTCCGCATTGTCTCGCCACGAAGGGTTGTTTGTCATTATTTGTGCTTGGTTCGTGCTCAAGTTGCTCTTGTTCTGCGAGGACGGTCAAAGCGACGAGCTCCCATCTTGTCCTCTTCTACAACGTTCACTTGATCCTGTTTCTCGCTCCCAGCCTAATTCTCGGACATCTAGCCATCTCTTACTTCACTTCTTTCTTTTCTTTTCTTGTTAGACGATGTTGATGAACCAGATTCTCGACGCGTCCAATCTGCTGCGTGACCCCATCAAACCTTCTCGCCCGCTCAAGCGTTCCGCTTCAGTCGCGTCCCTTCCAACCCCTCCGCGTACCCATCACAAGCGTTCTCGATCTCGTGCACGCTCTTCCTTGTCCCACCACGATTCCGACGGGAGTAGCAGTGCCTCAGAGCTAGATGACAACCTCGATGGTGGTTACGCCGAATGTCTCAAACGAGCCAAAATAACGCACAACGGCCAAGGCCATGGCGACAACGATGATCACTCTGATGAAGACGAGAGTCTCGAGCGTAAAAAGCGTCGCACCGTGGGTGTCCTCCCTGGCCATGACGAAGAAGACGAGGACGAAAATGCGTTTTGGACTGGTCGGAGCGTTCAATCGTGTGGGGATAAACAGCAAAAGGTGGCGCAGGCGGACAAGGCGGAGGAAAGCTCACCGTCACCCGCGATGCTCCGATACCGCGTCAAAGCCCCTGTATCGCCTCCACCGTCAAGAAGGCCTCCACCGATCCAGCCCGCTCGTGCTGCTTCCGTAGAACGTGGTGGCTCTTCGACGGACGCCGTTGTTCCTGTAACTCCGCCACGCAAGCTATTCCTGGGTGCCCCGTCGCCTCCCGCTGGCAACGCATTCAAGACTCCCACGAAACGCAAAGCCACCAAGATTTGGCCAACGCGTGACTCGCCAAACAACCCCTTCCTCGCCGAGTCGGATGAAAAGGTCAAGCTACACTCAGAGTGGGATAGCAGCGACGATGAAGCAGTCGTTGGCGAAGCCCGGGTGCACGAAGGAACGCCCACCCCCGCATATGAGGAAAGGCCAACAATAACATATGTCTTGTGAGTACCATGTATACTAGAGCACGCCACCATTCCTCATTCATGTCCTTCTAGCCGTGGGCAAAAGGCTACTTTCCTCAACCCCTTGTATGGACTCGCTCCTGAAGCAGTCGCCGCCTCCAAATTACCTATTGACCACCCTGATTACGAGGCTGCTGAAGCATGTCCTCCGAAAAGACTGTTCTTTGCAGAAAAGCGAAAGTCCCGAGATCGTAGTCGCGAGAACACCACTGCGGAAGGCGTCAAACGTGCTCAAGTTGAACGAACGCAAGATGACCACGACGAGGCCTCGGAAAGTGAACAACGTGACATCAGGCCTGAGTCCCGTGTAAAGGTTCCTTCTGCGGACAGTCCCGAGGCGGAGGCTACCCTATCTAAACCTGCCTGCGAAGTTCCTTCGCGTTCGGTTGACACTGAGGCGCTGCAGAGTGCGCGTGAGGGTCGTGAGCGTAGGGAGACAGCAGCAAAAACTCGCCTTGCCTCCAGAGACGGCCTCCGTGCTGGCACTGTCTTTGCAGAACGGGACGAACCCGCGCGCCGGGCTATGGGCCCCCTTCGGAGCACATGAACTCTTGGCGGCTCTGAGCAGGTCTGCTTTTCGTCTCCCTCGTGCCCAGTGCATTTATTCTTGTATATGTCTATCTTGTTTGTTCTAACCGTGCCGTCGTTTTTGCGATACCTCGTTCTAGTCTTGCACACAATGATGTTCCCTTCCGATGATGCTCGTTCTTGCTCGCGATACCTTACTCCCTCTTATTCCCGTGATGTCCCCCCTCCCTTGCACCTCGCCAGCTGTACACGCTGTACTCCTAACGCCATGTCTACCTGGACGCATTCTCCATGTCCCTCCTTTTCTCAACGATCTCACCTATCCTTTTTTTTTTTTCCAAAGCATACTCGCTCGATATCGATACAAGTATAACAAATACAAATATATGGCCGTGGTTCAAGTTAAATTGCACGCTGGTCGCCGTGTTGCGGCCTTGGTGCTCGTAGCGTTCTTGATCAAATGGGCCGTTTGACTCGGTGTGTCGTCAATAAGGTACGATATCATGGACCATATTGAGAAAAAAGGAAAAGACTCCAGGGTTCGAGAAGAATACGGATGGAGATCCGATTGTTCGTGGTGGTCGTGCCCTCCTCCAGATTTCCCAGAGGACCCGTCGTACATGATCATCATACCATAAATTAGATGGCCAGAGAGAGAGGGTGAGAAGTGAGAGGTGAGGTATGGGAGGAACACATGGGGTAGTCACTATCCTGATATTTATATACGATACACGAACATAACGGGATTTGCTGGCAGCCTCAGCAACACCGAGGTCAACGAGAGGGGGAAAAAAAAAAGAAAGAACAGATCGGTCTCGGACATCGTCAGGATATCGAACTCTAGGACAGGGAGGGAGAGGGGGGGGGAAGGTTGGAACACAAACAGATGGGCTTCATGTGTGCCAAGGCGGCATTGCGCGCGCACGCGCTCTCATATGCCGTTCCTGGCGCGTTTCTCCGCCAGCTCGTTGACGAGCACTTCATCTGGGTCGCGTCCTGCCACTTCGGGGAGGAGCAGCGTAAAGACTGTCGTATACACACACCAACACAGCATGAGACGCGTGTCCGTCATGAGCACGAATACCCTACAGCAAAGACAGCAAAAGCCACTCACAGGCCCCAAGGATAGAGCACCCAAAGAAGACTGTCATGTCGGAAAGTAAAAGATGACATCAGTACGCCGCACCACGCGCACACGGGCTCGCACGGCGTGGGATGAGAAGGAAGAACGAGAAGGGGGCTTACTCCAGAGAACGTTGTTCGTCCCGATGGTGGTCGTAAGCGTGTTGAACACGAGCGCGGATATGATGGCGCCCGCTTTGCCGCATGCGGCAGACATACCGTGTGCGAAAGCGCGGTATTTTGTTGGGAAGACTTCAGCAGGGTAACACTGTGACGCGCCATCAGCCTCAGGGTCAGTCGGGTGTGGAGAGACTGGGGGTCACTTACGTATGTCGTGCTGGCCGTGGAACGAGCTGTGATGAGCGGAGTTGGGCAACGTAAGATGGATCAGATCAACTTACGTATTGGCGCCAAAGTTGAAAAAGAACTGAGCAAACGGATCAGGTCAGCGCACGCCGAGGACACAGATAATGCCTAGGTGTACCTGTAGGAATGTGAAGCAGACGATGAACGACGCCTTGTCGAACGTCTTGAACTTGGCTGCCAAGAGGCCCACTAACAATGGTGCAAATTCAGTTGACGCCACATCATGCGGGCGGTCGGGCGAAAAGGGGCTTACAGAAAAGTGCTTCCATGAGGAAGCCCATGAGCTGGATAGTCTTACGACCGAGCTTCTCGATCGTCAATACCGAGACATAATAGCCTTGACATGCAAAACGAAAAACGTCACCAGTCAGAAAGCGGGCTCATGATCCACGTCAAATCACCCACCGGGTACGAATCCAAGTGCGGTAATGATGATGTTTCCGGTGGAGATTTTGAAGAGTTTTTCCCATGCTGTGCCGGTCTTGCCATCGTATCCAATCTGCTGAAGCACGACGTTTTGGTTGAGATTGATACCGTAGAATCTAGAATCGAGTGGTTGCTAAACTTTGTGCCCTGCTTCCATGGAAACGCACACGTACGCGATGTCCAATAGGAACCAGCAAGCACATGTGCCAATGAGAATTTTCGCGTGACGCCATTCAGAGAAGTAATCCAGAAATTCTGACGAGATGTGAGTGGAAGAAGATATGCGCCATAAAATGAATCTTGGTACCTCTGAAATGGGCTTTTTTCTCGATGGGGGAGTCGTCTACCTCGTCGTCCGATACGGTGGATGTTGGTTTATTTTCTTTCAGGATTTCAGTGTCTTCATTCATGTGCTGCGCCGCTTCGTAACGTTTTGATTCGGGGAGCGTTAGACGTTGGTATAGTGTGGCAAAAGCAGGCACGAGGGAAAGACCGACACAAAGCCGCCATACTGAGAAACAATTATGTGTTCAATTGGGAGTGATGACTCAAGTGCAACAAGGGCGACCTACCTCCATCGACTTTGGATGTCTCATGCAAGTCATTCATAACATGCTTGTAGCAAGCGAGAACGACGATGACAACCAAGCTTCCGATCAAGCTTCCCCAACCCTGATTGGCGAAGATATAAGCAAGCATCGTCCCTCGCTTACGGACCGAGGCGCGGTCACTGGTAACGGAGGCGGACATGGGATAATCACCACCCACGCCAATACCGAGAAGTATGCGAAAAATGGACAAGTAGATCAGGGAACCTTTCGGGGAAAGGTCACCTTGGGAATAAATTGGTTTCCAAGTTCCGATGTACAGAGGGGGTGGACGCACCAGTCGGTGTTGAGATGCAGAGGATAGTCGCAACGATGATCAGCATGAGTTCCTTGCCATCTTGTGTGGGTCAGTTTTTCCGTGCTTCAAGAGCAAATAGATGGGGGCGTACAAACTGCTTTGCGACCGAGGGAATCCGCGAGATATCCTAGATGGCATGTTCAGCGCGTGCTATAAGGCACGAATGTATAGATTTGTACGTACCGAAACCAAATTGACCAATGACACTGCCAATGTTTGCCGAGGCCTTTAGCAAACCGGAGAGGTTGGGGGGAAGACTCTTTCCGCCGTACAACCTGTATTGCAGCATGGTCGAGACAGGCTAGAATAGGGACAACCATGAGTGATGGGGAGTGTGGTTATGGGGAGACACGTGCGTTGATGATGAACAGGTCGTAAGCTGTGTTGAGCACGGTCAGCGGTAATGACAACATGGCCAAGCTGTCGACGCACCATCGAGGAAGAATCCAACCTGAGTAATAGGGTGCAGAGTGAGTAGGTGCGCCGGAGGAATGAGGAAGGGATACGTACTCCAGTGATGGACAGTAACTTGACCTCTGCCCAGGTGAGCAAGAAGGGAGGTCTGTCGTTTCTGTCCTGCTCGTAGACCTCGAGAGAGGAGGGCATGATGGGGGAGGATAAGAGGAGGAAAGAAAGAGCAGGGCAACCTATGAGATAAGCTATGAGGCAGAGCAGGACAGTTATATCCGCTGCCAGCACGGCCTAGATGAGATCGTTACGTGTTTGGTGGCGGCAGAACCGGACCGCCTTGGAGGAACGTTCCAAGCCGAACAGACGAGAGGTCCTCCTCCTCCTTGTTCCTGCCAAGTCCCCACGCTCGTCCGGCAGACCACTTCCCCGGAGCAGGAAGACACAGGCGCATCCGGGGTGTCGACGATGCCCTCGACCAGGCGTTGCCAGGCAGACAACGACATCCGCGACGCATCGCACAACACGCGTCAATGGGTGCAACTTGCCTGACCCGTGTCATCACGTCCGACATTCGTGTCCCATCCGGCAGATACGATGGTCTTTTGGAGCGGCGGTCGCTAAGTTCGCGGCACGAGTCACTCCTGATCGGTACGCGTACACCGACGATGGGGTTCTTCTGCTCGTGTTTCGAGTGAGCATATGGAGCCTGATCAACCGACGAACGTGCGCGATGACGAGTCATTTCAGCCCTAGTAGCCGCCTCTCGATCGGGGGCTTCCGACAACGCCATGTCTCCTCACACTACCCATTGGGGCTACGTTGCTCAGCGCCATCGGTTGGTGGCTGCGAATGCCGGGTCATATTGCGTACACATGTGACCGTGTCGAACACTCGGAACAAGGGATGGGTCGATGATCTGCGTTACTTCACGTGTTTGATGTGGAAACAGGGCGTATCACGTCGTCTGCGCAACGCTATCCCACTTTTAATCACCACCGACGATACCCTCGACAACAACCTCTCTGTTGCACACAGCGAAAAAAAAAAAACTGGTACAGTGGACATGAAGATTCCCGGGACATGAGTTCACTTGCTCATGCGCATTTCTCGGGCGCGACAATGCGTGACAATGCTAGATATCTCGGTTGACTAGGCATCGCACACTGACCGATCTCCGGGACGGTTTAATTTACAGTGCAGATTCGCGGCACCGATCGTTGGTGGTACGGTAATTCGAGTCTAAAAGGAACGCCGCGTCGTGGTCTTGGAAAACAGGGTAGTGGGCGGGCTCGGGAGTGGATCGATCCGTCGTTCACAAGGGTGTTCCTTGATTTCCGTATGTCTGATCCTCGGCACTCCAGGTCAAAGCATAGCCTCGTGTGTGGTGCCTTTGTGGACACATGGGAGATGTGGGTCAGCAGTACCGCCTCAATCCCTCTGTACGAAATGCTTCATTATTTTAGCGTAAAGCCCAGCGCAGCATGTCGTAGAGTGCCCATGTGACGATTTGGTCTACAGCACATCCACGGCCGTGGCACCTTCCACTGCCGTGAAGCTGCACTGCCACACCGAGTGGACTGCCCTCGTCCTGTCTTCGCGAGACAGCACACCACGATATGCTCATTTATCAATCAACCCCGTCTGAGAGAGCAATCCTTGGACGATCGCAACTGCTTCGGAATCATTGCGAAATGCATCCACTTTGCTGGCCTTTGTTCGATGGCATCAGTCATCGAGGCGTTGCCGACGAACATGGGCTCACCTACCACTCCCACGACCGACCTTGTCATGGCGGATAACAATGAGACGTGGCCATCTCTCACGACAGTACGATTCGACGCGTCTGACACTTCATGATGGGTTGCAAACGCCCCAAAAAGCCAAATCAGGCATCATGCCCTTGCCTCTGCGGAGCGAACAAACGCCACGGCAAGAAAGCAAAATGATGAAACTTGACAGTATCAGGCTAGCTTTCCATCAAACGCACGATTTGAGAAGGGTATGAGTGCGCGTTTGTCTCCGGCCCGATTAGGAGGGAGGTAAGAGACCGACCAAGATGGAGACCTCCCCATACGCTACTCAACAAGATCAGACATCCACGTCTCTCTGTGAAAGACAGGGATCCAACACATAGGACGCGCTCCAAGGAAAACCCCCGAAACAAATCGAACACGGTCATTTAGGGCCGAACAAGAAAGTGTGCGACGCGTTGAGCTGCTGCCCTGACGACCAAGTCGAACGAGGAAAATGTCATGGGTTCCAAATACAATCGAGGATACGGTACTTATGGTCTGTATAAACCATGGAGATGAATGCGCCCAGGAGTATCACGGGTATCCACGTCCGGAGACATCGCGGGAGACGCACTGTACATGGTTGCTCCAACAAGGAACTCAAGTATCACAGAAGAACGTTCGGCCTCTCAGCACGCACGACAAGCATCGTTCCTATGTCCCTGGTGCGATAGCTTTGGGTAGTGCACATGTTGGACACGTGCGTGTATGGATCTCGGTTAGACGGGAACTATCGATAGCAGTCATGTGGATTTATGTTTCATTACCATTATGAAGAACGATGGAGAGATTGATGTGGCGCCTGCCACTCGAGACCTTTTTGGAGTCCTGGTTCAGCGCCAAACCTGACTGCGTGTGAAAGAGACACCTCCATAGGTTGGCATGTCCATCGCGTGAAAAACGGCAACGCAGATAAACGAGCACAAAGGAAGGCGTGATGCGAGATCTCAACTGGACGTCACATGATTCGAGAGGTGCGCAGTTATAGTCTAGGGTTCGAAACGTGGGTCGACCCTGGACATGTGTGTCCGAGCGCAAGGATAAATCTGAGGTATCAAACAGTCGGATGCCTCTCTCCTAGGACCAAGAGTGCGTATGGCACCCACGGAAACAGCCACAACAAGGTATGTGGCGTTGAGCTGTAGAAGCTCCTGGGTGGGGGAACTTTAAACTATTTCCCTTTCTAGGGATGTTTAGATGAACTGCCGGCTGCGATCAAGCTAGCACAGTGACCACAGGAGGTGGTGGGTGTGATAACGCGATCCAGGGAAAAAGCCGGTCACCTAGGATAAGAGAGGACAGGAGAAGCGGATTTCTTATCAGCGGCACCAAACAGTCAGCGCTTACCGGCCTCCATGGAGTGCATCGTCAGATCAAGCTGACAAGGAAATCTTGCCAAGTGGAATCTCGACGACGAAGCGCAAACTAGTCTGTAGAGTCGCCCACATGAGAGCCTTTCCAGACAACGTACCGTCGAACGATGATGCAAGAACAGTACGATTCCACCATCGTCGGTGCAAGCTTTGGTGGAATTTCAGTTGTGACAGCTGGGACCGCGCAGCGTGGTAATTGAGGCGGGCACGGACCTTGGAGGGACGTAATACTGAGACAGATACGCCAAGGACAATTACCTTCCAGTCCATGATATATCGCTGCCTGAGCTGTGGAGGGAGTGGACATGGGCAGAGAAAATGGCTGGAGGGAGCTGCAAGAGTACGTACATCGCGCACCATTCTCTGTGGGTGGCCTGCGGTTCCCGTGAGGTAATGAAGCCGTTGGTCACCGGCCACTGCCAATCCACCAGCCATCTGTCTTGCCAAATTGTTAACTAGGTGATTCGCCTACATGGGGATAAACGATACTGCAGCGGTTATGTGGAATCTTTTGCTGACGTAGCAGTGGTACACATCTGAACACAAGTTGCGATCGGACCCCGAATATCGGCAGACAGCCGAGACATGACACGATAAGCAAGACTCTGGCTCAAAGTCCTAGTTTGAGGCTCATCACCCCCCCTCGTACTAGAGAGAGCAGACATTCAGTATGAACACGATATAAGTGGTCGTGGTACCAGTGTTGGAGATCGACAAGCATATTCACAGGTGAAACCTCAGGCAATATCCAGGGATGTTTCCATTGCAATCTATTGTGGACTCTCTTTTCCTTCACTTATTACTTTAGCTGTTGACTGACACAGACAGTCATACAATACATATATCCTGATGTATGGCCTTACTGTTTCTCTTTTGTATATAAGATTGATCATGTACTATGATCACCCCAGTCTGTTGCATCTGCATATGACTGAGATAAGGATATTATACTGCACTCAATTGTTACCTACTTGTCCTAACTCATACTCAGTTAGATTCTTGATAGGTGAATATATATCCAGTCCATCACATCTGCACATGACTAAGTTAGATTCTCAATAGTATTTCAATAGGTTATGAGCTCTGCACTCACTGATTAACTCAAGTTGTACAATCTACCACAATGACCACAGTCATCCCTGTCACCACTGACACCCTGCCCAGTAATGTCCCCAAGCTAGACATCAAGGGGACTATGTTGCGGAACCATAGAGTTACGCTACTCTGCCAAACAACCCAACCAATCCAGCAGACAATCAGAGATCTTGATACAGGGCTTAACCATGATGTCAGATAAAGGGGGGATGACTAGGACAGTCTTGAGGTCTGTGGATAAAGGAAAGAATGGTGTGTTGGAGGGAACAACATAACCAGGAACTCCAGGACTACTCTTGCAATGGTACTTTGTCTTTCTCCTAATACCTAACCCCTAATGGGAAAGGCATAATCGTGTTCAGCTCTTGGGGCAAGGATTCCAAGCCTTGGGTGATTGCGTAGCTATTACCAGGTTGCTATCCTTAAGAACAAGGGCAGTGTCACTGTAGATCCTTGGGTATGTTCAATAACCCCAAAGGATGTCCCAACGAGAAATGCGATGCTACTCATGGCTTAAATATCTATAAAGTCTGTGATACAAATATGATAAGGGTTAGCAGCAATGGTGGCTTCTATGACCTGCAGGTATAACATAGGGGATGGTACAATGATGTCCTGATCACGTGGGTTTGATTGTTTATAGGTTTGATAGTTCTTCCAAAGAATGTCTTCTGTACTTCAAGATCTGGGTTCTGACTTGACGAGGTACAAGCTTGCTCATTGGCCTTACATTGACAGTTCAGTGTTATAAGGATATGATGGTATGATAGAGAGGAGGGGAGGAGTGGCTTTATCTTCAGATGTCTCACTTTTAGGGCTCAATGAAGAGGGCTAGGTGAATAACATCCTTTACTTGATCTGTTGTTACTAGGCCACCTTAGTAGGCAGGGTAGGACATGAGGAAACAAGTGGATTAGGCTGGGAAAACAGCCCTACTTATAACCCCACTACTTATACGTTACAAGAGAGTGCACAGACCAAGCTGTGACTAGGTCTAGAGTATAATAGTATTAATGCTATAGGACGATAAGATAAAGGGTGTAGTCCATGAGTGAAAGATTAGGCACTTCATCTATCAGAATGGAAGAAGCAGAGATGAAGTGCAGGGTCTAATTTAAGATGGAAGATTGATCACAAGATGTGAAAGATTAAGGGAGTGATCATGGCAGAGATCCATCTAGGATCTTGCAGGGTCATGATCGAGATGCAATCTCAATGAGTAATCATACCAATCAAATGGTAAGGGCAGAAATGAAGGAAGGAGGATCAAGATCGGAATGGAAGATTGATCGGCAATGTTGTGATGCATGTGAAGGGAGAGGAAGTGATGATGTGAAGACATGACAGGTTAAACGCATGAAGGTGTGAAGGAATGAGAGAGGTCATGTGATCAGGGAAAGTAGAAGTCATGGCACTCATGTGTGCAAGCACACAGTCATAGTGCAGGATTCATAACAAGTATTGTACACAATTCATAACAGACTAACTAGGCAATTTTCCTCCTTTGTTTCCACCACTTTCATGGCACTAATGTAAAGCCAACCTATACAGTGCCCATAACTACTGATCAGCAAACTAAAATGAAGAAATGGTTGAAAGACAAGTGCACTGCAAAGCATTTACTTACTCAGTGCATCCCAGACTTGACTGTGCTGCATGTGTGGAAGAAGTATTCTATGAAGAAGATGTGGGACAAGATCATGAAGGAGTATACTGATAAGGGAACCTATGCACAAATTGACTGGTGTACCCAGTTCTTGGAGTCCAGATTGCCAAAGAGTGGTGATGTTCACCAGTTTCTGGATGGACTGCAAACCAAGTGAGAGGAGTTAGCAGCTGTTGGAGTAGAGATTGAAAAGAAGGATTACCACTCAATGATTGTCAAATCTCTTTCCAATGGACTTGCAAATTTTGCATTGAACCAACTCACCACTGCATGACTCCACAGCATCACCAAAACACTCAACCCTGACATTCTCATCCAAATTATTACTAAGAAGTTCAATCACCAGAAGGCAAAACATTCTACTTGTGTGGATACAAGGAATCATGATCATAATGAGGCCATGGCTGTTGGCTCATCATTAGAAGGCTCACATTGGCAAGGCAAGGGCCAATACACAGGCAACAGGCAAGGAAATCCAAGGAGGAACCCCCCAAAGTGTTGGGAGTGTGGCTCAACTGAGCACCTAGCTGCATGGCATCAAAACAAGGATAATAGTAAAGAGAAGAAATCCACCACTGGCATTGCAAATGCTGCAAATGACAACAGTGACTTCAAGGATGAAGCCTTCACTATGATGAAGGAGTCTAGTGATGATAAAGTATCAGGTCTGCTGCCTGTTGAGTCAGATGATGAAGATGAAGCTGATGACTGATTCTCAGTGACTAACAAAGATGTTTTTGATGACATCTGGAATCTAGAGAAATCATAAGTGCTGAAGGTCAAAGATAAGGCATCTGTTAACTGTGCTGAACCTGCTGATAAACCAAAAAATATTGCAATGAATGCAAAGAATAAGCAGACATCCTCCTAATACCAGCACCTAAGAGACTGGCATAATCATAGTCAAGCCTTGGGGCAAGGATTCTGGCTCTTGGGTAATTGCATGGCTATCTCCAGGTTGCCATTCTTGAAAGCTGGTCAGGGGTGCCACCCCATCTCAGGGTCAACACACAGTATTCCTAATGAGGTCTTCTATGAGCCTGTAGGCAAGTAGGAACACTAATAGATAGACAATCAATATGATAAGGGATAGTGGCAGTGTACACCTATATGACCTGCAGATATAACATTGTCTTGAGCTTGTGATAAGACTCTTGAGTCATGTGGTGTTATCTTCACAAAGTACATTTTGATAACAAATGTCTTCCAGGTTGTCTTGACTGGGTCCTGTCTTGACCAAGTCCTGAGTTAGCATGATCACACAGTTATAAATAGAAAGAGGGTAGAGGTAGAGGTGAGACTGCCTTCAAGCAATGCCTCACTCCCAGGCAGTCCAAAGACCAGGTGGGCAAATAGCTACTCTTTTACTTGCTGTTCCTTGAACATTACTAGGCCATCAGTTAAGGCAGAGTAGGAGAGGTGAACAAGTGGATTTGGCTGGGGGACAACAGCCCTTGCACAACCCCTTATATATGTTACATGAGAGTGCACAGACCAAGCTGTGACTTACTATCTAGGGTATAAGCTATTAATGCTATTGAATACTAAGGTAAAGGGTGTAGTCCATGAGTAAAAGGTTAGGCAGCTTCATGCATCAAGAATGGAAGAGCAGACATGAAACTGCAGGATTTAATGTAGAAGGGAAAATTGATCACAAGATATGAAAGATCAGGATAGGGATCATGGCAGAGATTATCAAGATCCTGCAGGGTCATGATCTAGATCAGAATCTAGATAAGAGATTGTACTGATCAGATGGTAAGGGTGGAGATGAGAAAGGCATGGTAGCCTTGAGGGTGTGAAAGGATCTAAGATGATTGGTGTGAGTTCATGAAGTCATGAAAGAGTGAAGAGAGTGAAGATGTGATACACGTGATGAGTGAAGGCATGAAGTGTGAAGGGACAGAGTAGTCACATGATCAGGGAAAGGGAGAGTCATGTGACCTGAAGGTCATGTGATCATGAGAGATCATGCCCAACACTAACACAAAGTATGCTGGGAGAAGTTGTGCACAACCTTGTTGACACAAAGTACAAGGTGTGAATGTGATGTCATAACATATACTGAGATCTCTGGTCATTTGCCAGGTTGGTTGGTTGTGTTGGCAGTGTAGACAGAACTCTTCAGTTCTACAACAGATCATCACAAGATATAAATAATCAGGAAGGTAATCATGGCAGAGATCCCATCAAGGGTTCTGCAGAGTCATGATCTAGATGAAAATCTAGATGAGATTTCATACTGATCAGGGAAGGCAGAAATGAAGGAATGGAAGATGCATCTTAGGCATGCACCAACCATGAGATGTGGAGAGATTTAAGATGATCAGTGTGAGTTTGTGAAGTCATGAAGGATGTAAAGAGAGTGAAGATGTGAAAACATGACAGGTGAAGGTGTGATGTGTGAAGGGAAGGAGTAGTCACATGATCAGGGAGGTTATGTAATTATGAAGTGCAACCAGTGCACTAAGAAAGTCATACTCATGTGCTAACACAAAGTATGCAGAATGTAGTCATGCACATACTTGCTAACACAGAGTACAAGGTGTGATTGCAATGTCATAACAATTGGTATAAAACTAAAATGCCTTGCTGAAGCTGTGGGTTAGAGTATAGACCATGGTGGAATCATGAAAGCAAGCTCTAAAAAAAGTCCAGTCCCAAGATTCATTTCACACAAGACAAGATGATACTTCACATTCTTAAAGACAAAGAAGATAGAATCAAACAGAGGTTGGTCAACAAAGTATATGAAACCTTAACAGGCATCAAACATGTCCTTTGAGATGGCTGGGTTAATAAGACCAGATTGCACATCATACTAGGCTTTTATTCAAGAACTGCTCACATTGCCACTTAAGAACTCTTCCTTCAATACACTTATGATTAGAACACATCAAGCAATCATTCAAGGAATCTCTACTCAGAGCTCAGCCAATGATCTAAAAAGAATGGTGCTTTATTCCTTGATAATATTCAGTCCCTTTATGAAGTCTCTATCAAAGAAGAAGTCCTGGTGACAAAATGGTTTACAATCATACCTCCTTAAGATTCTTTTCAACTACATTGATCCCTTTCCATTCCTTGAAATTCCCTCATCAACATTTCCCCACTGATGACATCATCATTCTGACTCTCCTTTGTTCTTTTACAGCTCCATCCTGATACAATGTTAAAAGAATCACAAGCAAGGACTAGAAAAGATATACAAGAAGAATCCAAGAATTTTTCAGACTCAAGAAGCAATGAAGCAATATGCTTAGTTAGTCAAAGTTGAAGATATCTGACCATGAAATGCCTATGGGAAGTTCAGGTTGAAATAGGACTCTGAATGGAATCAAGAACCATAGCTCTGAAAGATTGTGGATGAAGATATCAGATACCTAGGCATCCCATTAGTATGGATAAGTCAAATCATGATGAAGAAATTCATTTTGAAGATTCTCTCAAGTTTTCCTTCTCCAGTTAATGTTCAATGTGCACAGAACTCAAACATGCAACTCAAGGCCAAGGTATTAAGTTATCAAAGTCAAGAGATGTCCAACATAATGTTAAACTGTTTCATTGACTATTGTCTCTATAAAGATCCTGAAATGATCAGAAACTTATTCAATCCTGGACATGATTTTAAAATGTCTACCCTCAGTATCTGGACAAGTACAGAAACTGTCATAGACAATTTGCACAGTCTCTAAATGTGAAAGTTTTCTTCAAGGTCCAATGGTTCAATCATCTGGCATACATTTATTCATTCAACAAGAAGTGAGACTGCAAGGTTATTCATCTCTGCAAAAGTGAAAACTACAATGGAAAAAAGAATTGGATCAAGAAGAAGACATGACTGAAACATCATTAAACTTTTTCAGTGGTCATAACAAGACAATCATTAGAATCTGAACATATTCAAAAACTGTTCAAATCCCCAACTTGAGCTTAGTTTTTAAATCACTCCAACAATTCACATCATTGTAAAACATGGAAGTTGCATTCAAGGTTCAGAAGATTCAAGGCATCTGTTATTCATTCACAAGAAAGTGAGGCCCATGCCCAAAAATCTAAAGAATCAAGAAAGCAATTGTCTTGAAGCAAACATTAAAAACTTTCTGATGGTTGTTTGCTCAATGATCATTAGTTCTAACTGCAGAACAGAAACACAGTCAATATTTGGCACAGTCATAAAAT
Organism: Singerocomus rubriflavus; assembly: GCA_038088835.1. Classification (NCBI taxonomy): domain Eukaryota; kingdom Fungi; phylum Basidiomycota; class Agaricomycetes; order Boletales; family Boletaceae; genus Singerocomus; species Singerocomus rubriflavus. The sequence goes on from JBBPJS010000372.1 coordinate 16,786, forward strand.
GTCATGGTTCCTGAGATGAACAGAAACTCATTCATTCCTGAACAAGAATTAAAAAGGTGTAATTTTCTTTTTAGTGTTTTCTCTTTTTCTTTCAGGAAACATCCTAAATCAAGAATAAGATTGAAGTTCAAGATATTCTTTCATCACAACTGAAGTTTCATTGACTATCAAGACTTTGTTGAGCAACCAGAGAAACACTATAACCCTGCCTATATCCATCACCTATAACCCATCGGGTGATCTGGCATTACCAAGAGAATCCTAGAGAGAATCCAGAGGGAAGAGTGCTGAACAGCAGAGAGAGAAATTGGAGAGTGAGGAAAGGGTGATTATCAACACCTTGATGAACTATTGCATTGTCAGTATCACCAGGTACTCTTGCAACCAGTGTACATCCTCCTAATACCATAACCTATGAATATGGCATAATCATAGTCAAGCCATGGGGCAAGGAGTTGGGCTCTTGGGTAATCATGTGACTATCTCCAGGTTGTCATTTTTGAAAGTTGTTCAGGGATGCCACCCCATCTCAGGGTCAACACACAGTATTCTTAACAAGATCTTCTACAAGCCCACAGGCAAGTAGAAACACTAATAGATAGAACATCAATATGATAAGGGACAATGGCAGCGTACACCTATATGACCTACAGGTATAACATTGTTTTGAGCTTGCAATAAGACTCTTGAGTCACATGGTGTTATCTTCACAAAATACTTCTTGATAATAATTGTCTTTCAGGTTGTCTTGACTGGGTCCTATCTTGACTAAGTTCTAAGTTAGCATGACCACACAGTAATAAATATAAAGAAGGTAAAGTGGAGGATGAGACTGCATCCAAGCAATGCCTCACTCCCAGGCAGTCCAAAGACCAGGTGGGTGAATAGCTACTCTTTTATTTGCTATTTCTTAAACATTACTAGGCCACCTTTGCAG
>JBBPJS010000373.1:0-17712 GCA_038088835.1 Singerocomus rubriflavus
GGCAAAGTAGCATATCTCTTCAGATCTACAACACACATGTTGAGCAACCAGAGAAACACTATAACCCTGCCTATCATCCATCACCTATAACCTGTCAGGCAATCTGGCATCACCAAGAGAATCCTAAAGAAAGTCTGGAGAGTGTTACAATTTTCCTTCACTTCACTACATGCTCTACATTTTACTCTAGACTATGCAGCACCTATGTGCTATCTTTGTCTCTCTCTCGTCTCGAATGCTGACTCATCCCTTCTACCCCTTTACACCATAAACTGTGCTTCTATTTCTGCTCTTTATTTCCACGCACAGCATGGTTTTCTTATTCATCAGCATTCCTATTTCATTGCCTTGTCATAACCTTGTCATAGTCTTGTCATCGCTCCTTATACACCATAGGCTACCATTGCCATGGGAGCTCTACTTACGCCATTGGTTACCGCTACACGGGTGTACTCTCACGCCTACCCTTAACCAGGGTCCAGGGTACTATATGCATACTTATATGCGTTTCTGTAGCATTATACCTTAGCTTTCGTCTCCCTTGTACTACACTAGTACCTGGCCTTCCTAAGCAATCTAGTTGCTACTCCTTCATCACTGCATGCCTCAGTCTTTGCAACTAGGCTAACCTCTGTCGGAGTGCTATATGATATGCCCTCCAAACACTTGTGTATTATCCATTGACCACAGCTTTGTCAATCAAGGGCTACATGCTGTTCTACCCAGTCAACATGTAACAGAGAGAAGAATGCTAGAATAGCTGAGAGGGAGTCGAAGTGAGGAAAGGGTGATCTTCTACACCTTGATGAACTATTGCATTGTCAGTATTGCAATGGACTATTGCACCATGCACACATTCTCCTAATACTAGCTCCTATGAGACTAGCATAATCATGGGTGAGCCATGGGGTGAGGAGTCAGGCTCTTGAGTAATTGCATGGCTATCTCCAGGTTGCCAACCTTGAAAGCTGGTCAGGGGTGCCACTCCATCCTGGGGTCTTCACACAGTTACCCAACAGGATCATCTCCAAGCCTGCAGGTAAGGAGGAACAACTATAAATAATATATCATCAATATGATAAGGTTGACCAGCAGCATACGCCTATGTCTTTCATAGGTATAACATTCACTTGACTAGAAGAGCATCTTGCATCACATGGGTTTACTACATTGGTTAGTGCCATCACAAAGACTGGCAATACTTCACAAAGAATGTTGGCTTCAAGTTGTCTTGACCATGACATTGTCTTGACCAGGTCTTGAGCTTGCATGACCACACAGAGATAAATAGAAGGAAGGAGGATAGATGAGACTGCATCCAGGCAATGCCTCACTCCTAGGCAGTCCAAAGACTAGGCAGGCAAATAGCTACCTCTTTACTTGCTGTTCCTTAAACATCACCAGGCCACCAGTTAAGACAGAGTGGAAGAGGTGAACAAGTGGATTTGGCTGAGGGACAACAGCCCTTGCACAACCCCTTATATATGGTACATGAGAATGCACAGACCAAGCTGTGTCTGACTATCTAGGGTATATGCTATTAGTGCTATTGGTAGATAAGATAAAGAGTCTAGTCTATGAGTAAAAGATTAGACAGCCTCATGCATCAAGAATGGAAGAAGCGGACATGAGACTGCAGTGCTTACTATACAATGGAAGATTGATCACAAGATGTGAAAGATCAGGAAGGGTAATCATAGCAGAGATCATCAAGATCCTGCAGGGTCATGATCAAGATGGGAATCTCAATAAGGGATCGTACTGATCAGAGGAAAAGGGTGGAGATGAGAAAGGTGAGGACACCTTGAGGATGTGGGAGGATCTAAGATGATTGATGTGATGTTGTGAATATCATAAAGAGGTGAAGAGAGGGAAGATGTGATGCACATGATGAGTGAAGGCATGAAGTGTGAAGGGACAGAGTAGTCACATGATCAGGGAAAGGGAAGTCATGTGACCCAAAGGTCACATGATCATGAGAGGTCATGCTCAACACTAACACAAAGTACATTAAGAAAGTCATGCATGCACTGGCTAAGTACCAGTGGTGGAATATGATGTCATAACAACACATATCTATGGTGACAATGCTTCATTCTTAAGGATGGCAATCTGGAATTAGCCATGTGATTATCCAAGGCTTGGAACCCTCACCCCAAGAGCCAAACACAATTATGCTATACATGTTAGGTTATAGTGTTAAAAGGAAGACAGGAACTGGTTGCAAAAGTACCATGTTCATCAAGAACTTGCAAAAGTAGTCCTGAAGCTCATATCTAGCAGATGTTCCACCTCAGTCCTCTTCTTATATCTGATCCCCTTTATCTGCTGTCCAGCACTCTAGACTTCTGAACATTATCTCAAGGACTCACTGTTATAACTGGTCATCTGCCAGGTTGGTTGGTTAGGTTGGCAGTGTAGCATAACTCTTTGATTCTGCAACACAATCTCAATTGGTGATTGTACTGATCAGAGGGTAAGGGCAGAGATGAGAAAGGGGAAGTGATTGGAAATGGAAGATAATTGGGGTGATATCATGAAAGAAGTGAAGAGGTAACAAGATGTGATACACATAAAAGGTCAGGGGCATGATGATGTGAAGGGGCAGAGAGGTCACATGATTAGGAATGAGTCATGAGTAGCACTCATATGTGCAAGCATGCAGTCATAGTGTGAGTATCATACAAAGTTTGTAACATGCACTAAGTTATGAGAGTCATCACACAAGTGCTAACACACAGTACACTCGGTGGTATTCATGAATCTGCATGCAAGTATGCACACAATGTCATAACACTTACACAACAGCAATACAAACAATGACTCAACTAAGTCTGCAAAATACAAAATTATTTTCTATCCCTTTTACTATTTATGGAACTACCAATGCTATCAACCTAGCCATTGATGCTCTGAAGAACAAACCAAAAGTCACCCTCTCCAAAGAATACAAGGAATTCATGGAAGTATTTTCCAAAGAGGCAACTAACCACATTTTCCCCAGTCACCCCTATGATTATGAAATCAACTCTAAAGAATTCTTTACCCTAAAAATCAGCAAGATCTACCCTCTATCCCCAGAGAAATGTAAGGCCACTGACTTCTTGAAAGAGAACCTCAAATGCAAGAAAATCTGACCATCAAACTCCCCACAAGTGTCACCATTCTTCTTCATTAAGAAGAAAGATGGGAAGTCAAGACCCTGCCAAGACTACCACTATGTCAACAAACACACCATTCATGATGCATATCACTACTGCATGCTAACTAGCATTCAATGATGTATCATTATCACTGTATGGACTGGCGCGTGGCCAATGCCACGGCACCACGATGAAGACAACGGTTGCAGCAGTAGTGCAGGGTAGCCAATCCCACAGCAATGATGGCAACGGAATGTCTGAGGCAACTGCCACACCACCATGATGATGACGATGGCGCAGGAATGGCCAAACTCATGGCACCCCGATGACGACGACGGCAACGACGACTGCGCAGATGGTAGGAATGGCCAACCCCTGGCCTGATGATGACATTGACGGCACGCTTATGGCAACCATCCTTGTGGTCTTTTTTGCTTACATATTGCTGTCTTGGATTATCGGTAATCTTACTTTTTTTGCTTACGAGGTGGTATGAATGAGTATTAATAAATGTGACCAGCAGAATACAAGAGGATTAAGCTGAAATAAGCTGAAATTACAACAAGACAAATACGTCTTGTATTTGAGGTCCGCTTTTTCGCGCCACGGCTTCGCAGGTCAATAAGTATAACTAAAGTTGCTAAACATCACATAAGTGTTACTCTATTTTGCTGATGAACGACTGGATTCAGACGGGCGAGGGCATCCCAGATCATTTTTCATCGCGAGAATCAACGAAACAACCTTATTTTTGTCACTCGAATCCAAGTCGCTGTGACAAAATGGATTATTGTACATATTCATATGCAACACGGAACCAAACCGTACATGACGCAAGTTTTCCACCAAGACAATATCTAATTTGTACAGTGTAAGAATATTCAATCAGGGCTAAAGATGTGTGCATAGCCAAAACAAATATCTGAATTGTAAGCCCCCTCCCGTCTCCCTCTACTGCCAGGTATTCATCGGTGTCCGCAGCCGCTCAGCGCGGAGCGTTTCATCGCAGATTACCGACCGAAATTCCAGCCTCAAACTTGATACGTAAGCTCGTCCAGCCTTTCAAGTTGAATTGACCCTGATTCGACCGCATACCCCTCCATGACCTGGTCATGCTCTGTTTGGACATCTGCCAACTCAACCGTAGATACTGTAATGGTTTTGCTGGTGAGTTGTGAAGCTACACCAAATCCAATGTCAACGTGCTGCCAGTCACACGGCTCCCGCACGCTAATGATGAACCGGGGTATAATGGTGCATAGACCTATATAAGAAAACATCCACAAGAAGAGCGCCAGAGCTTGATCATGGGTGGTCGTACTGAGGATTAGAGGAGCAAGATTGAGAAACACGACTCTGAGGTTCAGAGGGGAAACGAATAGTTAGTATGCCTGTAGATTACTAGTATTCTCAAGAGAAAGGTGGTATGAAAAAACAGTAGTCATGACAAAGGGAAGAAATCGGGGGAAATGAGAGAATGGAGACGCACACAATGAAATAGACTATTCTTTCCTTCACAAGCTGTCTCATACACTGACTAAGCTGTCATTGCTTTACCGCTCTGTACGTGTCGATTGACTGCTTGATGATTCGAACAACCGCGAGAACCAGAAGTAAGGCTGCAAGAAAAAGCCGCATCACAATAAAAGAAAGGCGGAACTTTAATACGATGTCGCTTAATGACATATTGCAAGAAGAGAAATCGAGGAGTTGGGCTACCATGACTGCAAAAAATACTCATATGAGGTTTAAGTGATGAATACAATTCAACTTGATGTTTACCTATAAGGAGTTCATTGAGATCAGTGCCCATGCCTGCATACGCAAAGCTAAGAATAGCCTGTGCCATATAGATACACAGGAGAGTACAAAGGATCCATTTGGACTTATTCCACATTGTATACACTCGTAGTATCATGACAACTATGATTGAAATAACAATCAATGGGATGGGACCAAGGTGAACAACTACTCACGATCAGCAGCATTATAAAATATCTCGAATCCCCAAATATCTGCCAGATATATAATGATACCTTTGTAACATAAAAATATTATAGAACATTGTAAATTGCAGTATATAAGTTCGCTTACACCTATACAATAATCATTGACATAATTGTCATTTGAGATCAAAAACATACATCTACCAGAAGTTGGTCAATAAGGGAAAACAAATGAGAAGCAGAAAGAATGACTTTGATAGGACCAGGAATAAAGGTAGTACCATCTAAAAATGAATCCCAGGCTAATCAGTTCAATTCACCTCTAATCTGAGTTTAAACTTACAGAGACCATTAAGACTTCAGTATACAGTAGATTAACCATTAGCTATGTCATTTGCTATGGATTATAGAATAAGGTGCTTACATAATGGTGCAAAGGCCAAGATAGCGGACCTACGAAGTTATTAACAGTGAAAATCGGCAATGAGGTGTTCCCTATGCCTTTAGATTGTAAACGCACCAGTATGAATATACTAGATATCCATGTCCAGGGCCTGCACTGCAGGATCATCAGGGGACTGAAGTTTGAGACTGAATTTTGTTGCTTCAACATTATCCAAATATACTGTATCTTCAGTTGCTATAAGCAAATAGATATGCTATGGAGAGTTAAACAACACACCTCTTTCGAGAAGGTGAGGACTACGATGGATGCAATCATCATCCAAGTACAAGGCACACTACAGATAAGTATCACTTATGGTAATCATATATAACAGCGGTGATGATAACAACTTCGAAGGTTTGTTATATTGATTATTGACGGATAATATGAGTGAGCTTACCGCATTGATAGTCGTTCAACTTTAGCAGGTTCACAGCAGGCTGTAGGTTGGAAGACATGCTTAATAGAGGACACAGTGATAGCAGGGGTTCGAGGGCATTCTTATCACCATTCGAATAATAAACGAAATCGTGTATGCGGCACAGGAAGCTTACGGCAAATATATTACATACCTATTATCATTGGTGGCGAGTATGAAATCTTGAAACCGTTGCACCAAATCATGCCCCCCTTTAGTCCGCAACTGGCATGAGAACAAATACGTCCTGTGTGACGTGTGTAGTAGTATCAGAGCACGTATTGTTGCACCCGGGCTTTATCATCGGCTGATAGGGACTGGCGTGAGATACAGTTGACCACGGGGTCTCCACGGCAGAAGGTGGTAGTATCAGAAAAGAACATACCTGACATGATCTGGGCGTAAACGGCGGACCGCTGCAATGTTACGTTTGTCCGAACTAGTCGAATGTGAGCCTGGTCACATGAGACACGACAGAAATTTTACCCACAACTCATTGAGGACTTATGAGCACAGAAATGAAGCAGGAGAGAACACGTGACAGAAGCTGGCAGAAGGTGGATGGCAGTGATTCGAGAGAGAAATGCATAGTGATCAGATGTATCTCACTCACCCACTGATTAGCATGCATCGAAGATCGTCCCGGGTGACGAACCCTGCATGTATGGAAAGCAGGACGTTCTGCCGTTGAGGCCAGCATTAGTAGAGGGACCCTAATCCCTGATCAAGGTGTTTGTAACGCTAGTATATTGCAACGTTACCACGCCACATCAACCAGTGAGCGCCGTACTCGTGTATTATAAGCCTGTGTCTTGTACCTTGCGTCTCCATTTCATGTCCTTTGGAATAGCCGAGTGCATCTAGAATCTTCTACAGTTTGGTCACTAACAGTGTTTCTAAGTCTCATGTAACTTGATTTTGATGTGTTGATGTAGTGGGGTTGGTGGCCGTATGGACTGACTCTTGCACGCTCTCGGATAGAATGAGTGGTCTAGGTACGGCGCCTATTTTGTATGCTCACTGCTGGTGCTGGCTTGCCTCAGCTAGTAGTTTTGTTTGAGCCGTTAATTCCGCTTGTTCTGCCATCCATATGGACTCTCTTCTCATCCATCGAGTCGTCATTTCGACCAGTGTGTGTCTCCCGAGCTCGCACTACCTCTTCACTCTTAGGACATGACACTTTGGGTTTTGCTACATAGCCATATTGGATAGTTTCAATGGTACAGGTAAGTTATATGGCTCGGCCTTGACCAGTTTTAGTAACTGACTTGATTTCAGCGCGAATCGTCGCAACTTGCCGCTGCCGCCGTTCGTTGTACCGTTGTCACCCCTGCATCCTTTACGTTTGCCATGATCCTGGGTGTCACCTGCGTTGTCTCAATTCAACCCAACTGTCCACCTCGCATCGTGGTTGGTTGACCTTAACCTTAGTTTCGCCGTTCCGGTTATTTGTGCTACCGCTGAGGATTCGGCCTGTATACCAACATCCTCTGTATTATCTGACGGCTCAGTGGGAATATCCAGTCAATGCGATTTACATTCTCGCTGATACCTTTTGTACAGTCTAGTAAAGGTTCGCGGCCGGAGGTTTGCTGCTTGTGTGATCTGACATCCTCCACAGATTCGACACACTCTGTCAGCGTTCTTCAATCCATGTGTCTCGATATATTCCCTCGCCCTCGTAGCCTCCGGGGTTCGTCAGCATTATCGGTCGCTTACCTGGCCCTTTTGCTCCCCTCCAGCAACACGTCGACTGATTTCGGTACATACGGTGTGGGGACTGCGGTTTGGCTACGCTCACGGCAATGTTCACTGCAACTTTCTTCATCTGCTTTCTAGCTTGACTCTTCGATCTCCATGACCTTGATCAGGTCCGTTCTGCAGCTCTCTTCGGGTGCTCCGCAAGTGTGTTCCATATCACTGTCTCTAATTTGCTTGTACTTACAAGGAAGATGGTGCGGAGATCATCACGTATGTGATGGAAGGTCAATTACCCTTTCACGAACATGGGGATACTCTAATTAATGCCTTGACTACAGGCCGGTTTCACTGGCGAGGGTTAGATTCCGACTTCAGGCTCTTCCGACTTCTCTTCGCTCTGAAACTCGTATATCCATGCATATCTGTCACAATACACATTATTCCTAGTTCATTGGCGAGACTCTTGTCCTCTGCCTGAGAGCGTGCAAAACCTGGACATCAGGACGCTCGCTCCTCACGACCTGCCTGAAAGACATGCAGGTACGATAATGTGGAATGTGTCCTGTCGATCTCTGAAGACACCTTGAACAAGTTGATCAATCAAGCAGAACGGGTTGTGGTCGGACAGAACGTCACTCCTGGCCCGATTGGGTGACTGACCCTCTGATCTATTACATCTTATCATAAATCATATTGGTCACCATGTTGCGCTCTCGTCCTTCCCTCGTGGATATAACCTCTTGATCAGTGATTTTCAAGAAAATGTTTCTCCTTTGGCTGGTCCGTGCGGGAGGCCTTCCATGCAGTATAATACAGGTGCAGTCCATCCGTCAACCCTAGCTTTTTCGGCTGCCAACCCAGTAAGGACTTGGCAAGGTACGGGCGAATGACAGCCGTAGTCGTCAGGGCCTCCTCGAATACTATCCGCCAATCAAATAAAAAGCCATCAGTACACAAACCGACCCCACAAGAACGAAACACGACGCACAGTTTGTCGACTCGATCCACTCATGTGAGCCCTTGGCGCCCGAAACTTGAACCAGCTTCCTCAGGAATTCGTCGACGGACTCGGTAATGTCATTGCTAGCGTCTATAGCAAGTCCGCCAAGGATGGGCGCTCTTTCGGCTACTCGGACATATAGATCCGCGAGATCGTCTGCGTGAATGAGCGAAAGCCGTCCTCCGGGTTTGCCATACCACGCCACCCGGCCCCTTGTCTCGGCCGCCTCGAATAATGGGTCCAACAGAGAGGCACTCTTCCCGTACAGTAACGAAGGCCGGATCACGATCCCGTTCACTCGGTCGTCGTTGAGCACCGCTTGTTCGACGCGGGTAACCCATGCGACGAGGGGGACAGGGTTCAAGAGGGGCGTCGTGTCCGAGACGGACTCGTCCGGGCTCGAACCGTGTACCCAGGTGCCGCAGGTGAAGATGAAGGAGACCTTGGGAGAGCCGACGGGACGGGTAGATTGAGAGGCTGTGGCGACGGCGTTGAGAAGAGTGTCTGCGATGGTGCGTTTATCAACTGTGCCTCCCAGGGCTTCGACCACGACATCCACAGTGGAGATCACGTGTGCCCATACTTGCACGTCGGTAGGTTCACCGACGACGGGGAAGACTGCACAGTGTGAGTGACTTGGTCATGTCATCTAGAGTGCGCGAACATACTCTCATTGGCAGCCAGCTGCTTCGCCTTTGTTTCAGAACGGGTAATGCCATATACGATGTGTCCTGCTCTGCTGAGAGCCTGAGAGACGGGGAAACCAATGAATCCAGAAGCCCTGGGGAGCGTGTCAGTTGTCATCTCGTCCCGCCGTAAAACCTTGACGCACCCGAAGACAAGTACTTTCATTTTGTTGGGCGTATCAGTGCAGAGGGCTCAAGGAAGGGGTCTATGAACGCCCTAGAACGAGTCACTTCATCGCAGACACATCTCGAAGGCATGCTTCGTAATAGTGAGAGAGCTGACAAATCGATTTATGTCAGGGATGTCGGTGAGACTGACTCTCAGGTCCGGGCCCCGCAGGAAGTGATTGCATTTCACTAAGTGCTTGGCCACATTGGTAACCCTTGTGAACACCGCATCCAAATCTGTCATATCAGTGGAGTCATCCAGTAAACACGGCGACAGAAGTTGGACTTGGATGACGAGTGAAGTTTGTCTGGAGAATCCCATGCGAAGGGCAACGATCCTAATTTACAGATGAGCTGCAGAAACCTGATTCCACGCCGATCAATTCAGAGTCAAGAAAGCGATAACTCACGACTACTCAGTTGGCCTTCGATGCATGACCATGTCAGCTATCAGACGCGTGCTATAGCATGTGCAGAGGAGACGGCGGGCTGGTAATGGGAAGACGAGATGCAACTTGGCCAGTTAGTATCGCATAAATAGAATGTTAAACCTGTCAGAGATATAGACCGCGGAACATAGACTACAAATCCGTTCGCTTCTGTTTCCCATTATCTAGTTTACCATAAGCGAACACGCTCGCTTATTTACACACGGACACGACGCGGCTTCCCTCCAGTCTCTACACTATGATCGAAGGTAAGCAAACTACCTAGACACTGTGCTGATAACATATACTGATGTACTTAGGACTTACTGTCCTTATCCTAGCCCGGACGGACGCGCCCTCTGACGAAACCAACTCGTTATGATGCATACTACGAGGTCCCTCAAGAGTAATAAGCTGTAGTGGACGACTCTATTGAAAAGGCTGCAGCAGGGGCGAGTGGGCGGAACTTCAATGACGCAAGGAAGCTTACATGGCATTGTTAATTTCCGGTGAGAATGTACTTGATGATATCAGCAATATCGACAGTGAATCCTATCCTGTACAAACCTAACTATATACATTCGTGCTGATATTCCGCGAAAAGAGGGAAGCAGGAATAAAGGTGTAGACGTTCTGCCATTGGGAAAAGGATTCAAGGGTCGTGATCACTGATTACATCTCTTTGTAACCTACAATACGAGTCAAGTAATAGACGTCACAGTGCGCAATTTGCTCTATACAATGCCTTGCATTGACCATACATAATACCATTTCAGTGCTCCGTTTCCTCCCACGTCCTTCCGACGGTCTTGACCAGATCTGCCTCCATGACTTGCTTTCCACTTGTAAAGTATCCAGCCGCAATTTTGGCATCGATCTCGACCCTCGAGTCGGGTGGAATAAGGTGCTCTGCGAGGCGAGACGTGAGTGTGGATACCGAAGACTCGGGGAAACAATGCAACTTACCTGGAATATCGTATCGTTTCAATATAGGGATTCCAGATTGCACGATGGCATCATATTTCCTGTGTAACGTGTAAGGATGGTGCTCTCATGCGACCACAGGACATGGCTTACATGTCACTCATCGAGACCATGTTGTCGACCTTCTGAATGCCAAGCCAATGCAATACATCGGGCATCAACGCTTGGAAGCGCATATCCTTGACTCCGGCAATAAGCTCCGTAGATTTAAAGTACTTGTCTGCCGAGTCACCTCCACGTTTACGGAGGTTGTATACGAGGTACCTGACAGATTCAGTCTTACATGACAGTCCAATGTCGTGGATCAAAGACCCACTTGGTAACTTCTCCAAGGGCTCGGCCTTCCTTTCGGAAGTAAACGACGACGCCGACGCCACCGCGTTGAGCGCAACGGATACACTCCTCGATGGCATAGACAAGGTAAGGCTTGCATGTACAAATGTCGGACCCAAAGACATCAGATCCATTACCTGCCAAAAGTGGATGCAGCTTTGTCATGGTGACTTAGATCACGTGATAAGGACTTACACTCGTCGTGCACCCGGAGCGTGAGTTCTTTAGACTCGTCCGACATGTATTCTGGAGGTCCAACTTTGACAAGATCAGATATTATCAACACATACAGCTCAGATGCTCACATATGTAAACCGTCAAATTACCAATCGGGGGAAGGAAGATCTTGATGTCGGGGCGAGTGATCAGTTCAGGATACATTCCGCCAGTATCCTCGAAGAGCGCTCGACGGAGCAAGGTCTCGGAACTTTCTATCATGAGGACAAGGTCAGAAATAAAGAGAATATCGACTCACATTCCGAAACGCTCTGCAACTCCAGGCATATACCAAACGGGCTCGACTGCAGCCTTGCTTACGGTGATCTCTACTCCGGGATCCGCATCGCTCACCGACCCATCTGCATTCTTGAGGGGTCTCGTTTGCAAGACCACACGTCCATCAATGTTGAGCTCGCCCTTCCTCGCCGACTCATCCAGCTCGCTCAGTTTGATATGTGCTTTCGTCACTGCGATACTCGGGCGAATGTCCAAGCCCATTTCGTCAATCTCTTTCTTGAACACCTGAGGCACGAGATGCCCCCACGGGTCAAACGAGACGATCCTCTTTGGATCATACCAGGAAGGCTGAGGGGGAATCGGGACCGGAGGCTCAGTCTTTGAATAGTCGGGTTTGTGAGATGGGTTGAGTGTACCCATTGCAATAGCAAGAGCTCGATATATCGAATAAGAGCCGGAATGGGCGCCAAGGGCATTACGTTGTTTGATAGAAGTCGGAAGACGAGAGCAGATAACAGGACCGCGGACGGCAGGATCACGGGCTCCCCATTGGAGTGGAAAGGATTTGATCCCATGCTGGTCCGGGTAGGCTGTTTTGAAATGCCGTTAGTTAGATGTCATGCCAATGAAGCCGCGTCAGGGGCTGTACGTGTAGTTACGCAAATAAACGCGAATATGATCCGGAGGCTGAGAAAATGACGTGTATCCCACAATTATCAAGCTCGCCCGGGCTGCGCAAGGGCGCGGCAAGGAATAGCATGGAGTATGCTGTCGTACGTGCCCTGGTCTGAACCGATTAAGGGGGGGAGGGGGACTTACTCGCTAGAACGACTCGACCAGGGTACAGAGCTTTCTCGCGTTCCCTGTCTGGTGACGCATGCTCCGGGAGCGCGCTCGTAGGGGGGGTGGACGAGACGGATGAGACGGAGTAGGTCTTCGTGCAAGACGTCGATGGTGATGATAAGAGCAAATTCGAGGACGGGGGCGATCCTATCCTCTCGGGGCCACTCAGTATCGGAATTCCATTTCTTCGAGATGGAGAATGGGGCGGGGACAATGAGGTCAATACATCGAGCTTCAGTGTTATATAAATGCGAATGCCGTGAGTATCACAACGTGAGAGAACATCGGTGGAAGGATAATTGACAGCACTACCTTTGCCTGCAACATTTGTTGAGAAAGCTGGAGTGTATTGAGCTGGGCTAAGATCTGAGCCAGAACGGCGTCACTGGTTCCAGCGGACATGATTTAGAAGACAAGCGAGCTGCGATGATGATGGGAGGAGGACAAGCTGTACGGGAAGGCTGAGCGGGTGTCTTATAGCCGACGATAATTCGCTTGAGAAGCCGAGTGCGTCCAATCAGAGGCGTTCCGACAGCGCTGCCTTTTTGGGATGAAACGCAGTAATTACAACACATACAGATTGTAGAAAGGACGCATATTTACATACAGAGAACATATGAAACGAGGGCAGTGACGGATACGTTCGTATTCAACATAATTAATCATAGAAAACATAGACATGGCGCCATCAGTATTCATAATCCTCCTCTTCCTGGTCAAACAAAGGCCTGGAATTGAAGCCCTCGGAACACTCTGATCTCATCTGCGCGATAAGATGCATCACTGTGTCACGTCCGTTGTGTGAGCCGTCGTGTGGGGTCGTATTCCAGCCCGCAAATGACGTAGACCGACGAATATTTGAGCGTTGCACCAACTTCGGGGTGGGAGGGCGCATCTGGCGATGCGAAGGGAGTGACTCCTTTCTCACCGGTGGAATGCAGAGGTCCCTAGGGTGTCTAAATACCACCTCAGGCTTCTCACCCTGCTTTCTCCGCCTACCAACATTCAAAAATGCCATAATCGATTTCCCAATGCTGTTCTTGAAACCATCAGCCGACTGAGAGGCATGCTTGGGGGAACGAGCTGGACCATGTTCCAGGAATGGAATGGGATTGGGGGAAATTTGCTCGACGGTAGTGTTGAGTGACCTTTGGGGAGGATGAGCGCGGGACGGTGCGTCTGGAGCACCCTGCAATCGTGTCTGATCACGTCGCATGACGACAGGTTGCTCATTTGTTGTGGCCCTGTTCGTAGGACTTTCCTCCTTTACCTGAGAAAGCGTAGGGAACCGTTCCACGTTCTGGTCATGAGCTTTTCTGCGTGTGAGGGGTGGTCTCGTCGGTGGAGGAGCGCGAGGTGGTGCATTCATGAAACCGCGTGGCTCTGCAGCAGCGCGGTAAAGCTGCTCTACAGACATCATGCGATGAGGATAAAGTTCCGGGACGCCTGCTTGATCGTAGGCTTTGCGCACAACATTGCGGTAGTGACATTCGGGATCGTCGAGCGACCGAAGGGAATCAAGACGAGCGCATTGGGTAGAACAGAACCAGAAATCATGGGATTCGACTGTCCGCTTGCCACAGAAACAGAGCTCCGGGGCATAGGGGTCCATACTGGGCGGTGGTGCGGGTATGACGAGATCGTGCATCAGTGGAACTATGAAGCTCCAGCCTAAAGACCAAGAGGGAGAGAAGTAGATAGGCAGATGTGCGCAAGAGTGATACCGAAACATCGGATGGTGGATCTATTTACCGTCTCCCACCTTCATGTTTTTCCAAGTTTGCTGTGAACAATAACGAGAGCACGTTTTGGAGGACAATGTCATTTGCTCACCGGGTGTATACGTGTTGTCCACAGACACTTCCAAAATGGGGTCTGTGGACGTGTGGTCCAAACAAGCACGGTGACCGGGACAATAGCCAGGGGCTCTCGTGCCCATACACGGTAGAGATAAATACTACTGATAGATTTTGAACCCTTTCTAGCCTTATGGTTTAGAATTACTAAATTTCTTGGAGAGTTTGGTAAGAAACTCGAACTCACTGATGCATGCAACGAATCAAAGCTGCAGGGTCTCGTTTCAATGGGATTCAGTGAGAAAGCGTCAACGAGCTTGGCAAGCGTGTGATATGCTCCGTGGATATGTTTAGCTCGGATAAGAAAAGAATCAGTCGTCGACCTTGCCAACTTCTTGAATGAATAGACCACCGTGAACTCAAGGTTTGCACCTTCAAGTCATGCAGCGCCTGCTTAAGTATTCAGGTTCTGGGCCGCCCTTCCGTGAATACTTCGTCTCGGTTACCCTTGTCAAGGGGAATTGCCAGGGAATGACTCGAGACACGCTGGTACTTCGCGAAAGTGAGCACGTGTGGACTCGCTTAATGATGGCCCCCAGGATTATCAGTGGTGAGGCATATCAAACTCGAGCTTTGTTGTCGTCGGCGCACAAACTCTTGGATTCCATCATTTATGTACCCCAAAGAGCGACTGAAAATGGGCAAAATGCGAAGACCGAAAGACGTTGCCTTGGACCAAACGCGTCGAAAGGAAGTTGTACCGCATTTGTAGGCGCACGATCTCCGCCGCATTCGACCTTAAGCCCTCCGTGACTAGGAAGCAAAAAACGAATGCTTCAAATGAAACATCGTCGTAGAAGGGGATCACGTCCTACATTGCGCTTTTCATGGGTTCATTACTCTTACTTCATTTTGTCTAGTGTGCTTTGCATCTTGGCAGGCAAGCGTGTCTTTTTATGAGTGGGCTTCCTGCAACGAACCACATTCTTTCTTCCCAGCTCATGTGCTAGTGCCATATAATCAGTGATCGAACGACTTTACAGTAATGAAGCGCAGGTTTGAGTTTTTCTTCTTGAGGTACAAGAGCATCTAGCACAGCAACTACAAGTTCAACTCCTCTAGCCGATACCTCGCTAAGGAAGTATGGAAGTATATATTACCAGCCACGATGTGCTTGAACGCTTCACAAGCGTCTGGAGATCCCTGCAAAATTTCTGGAATCCTCTTGCACAGGCCAACGGTCGTCTCCGTTACTTCACTGAGTACGTCAAACTTTGACTTCTTGGTGCGAGCAGCGAGCACAGAGACCTGATTGGTCGTTTCGCCGACTCGCTCTTCCTTGTAAAAGGATAATACATCGCTAAAATAGAAATAGAACATTCATATAGCGCCAACGTAAGCCAGGACGGTGTCGCATACTTTATGTCATGAATGAGCAGCGTGATCTCTAGAATTGCTTGAATGTAATCATGGAGGGGGATCTCCTGCGGAAACAGCATGAATGCGTAAGCTTCCCCGATGCCGATCATGGTTCGTTGGTAATTGGAGTACAGGTGTGCAGCACTCGAGATCTACCCATCGTTGTCAGTGACACGCTCTCGAGAGTGATGTCGTTTGGCAATACCTGCATGGATTTCGTTTCGTGTTCCAGTAGAGTAGCAGTGATAAAGTTCATCGATGACGAGGTAATCAAATGAGAGGCAATATGCCTATACAAATCCGCGGCCTGGCGTAGGATATCTGTAAACGCATCCAGAATGCGGTTTCCTTGGGGTTTGTTTGCAATGAATCTGTCCCTGAACAAGATTGGGTACCTCCTCTGGGAAATATTCGGTAGCGTCGTCCACAAAGGTGGCACACGAGGTGTAGAGTGCAATCCAAATCTGCGTTTGGCGGTTGGGAAGATGTGTGCCAGTGGTTACCACCTAGATGACTCCATCTCACAAGTACGTCCGCACAGACCTTATGCCATCTAGTGGGTAGCCACACTGGGTCGCGTCGTCGATTCATTCTTGGTATAGGACCTCGTCAAACGGGAAGACCTTACATTGCTCGAGAACTGAGAAAACATGTTGGGTGAATCTGTAGGGAGTGTTAGAGGATAAAAGATATCGATATCTCAACATTTTTACTTACTAGTTCCATGTCGAATATTGTTGCTTGTGGGACTGAATTCTATCATTCGGCTCGAAACACAGTTAGTTGGTATCGGCAATCGCTCACTGAGAACGTTCTTCGTATTTCATTACGGTCGAGAAAACGCGGTTGGTACAGATTAAATTGAGAATATTCTTTGTGTTTCAAAAAGTCACGAACCGGTTTTCCGAGTGTTCGAATGTCCAACTCCCAACTGTCTTCATTCAACTATTGGATGTGAAGAAACTTATATAATCATAATGCTTATAGAAGTTTGTTCCCATGACTGGACAATCATCTGTTGGTCCTGCATGCCCATTTTGACTTGTACATATTCTCCACGATTGCACGTTCTATCCGAGGCTTCTAAAGGTGTGCGCACCTCCATTGTCTATTCTCCTGAACGCTGTACAGGAAGGGACCCGTTCTGCCCATGCGCAAACAGCTTGACCCTCGCATACCAACCCTCATCACGAACAATGTCAAAAAGAACTACAGATCGTTCATAGTCTTGGTCGGGGACAAGAGCAGGGACCAGGTTTGTCTTGTCCAGCACAAGAACAGACGCGGTTGTTCATCCAGATGGATCAGATTGTAAACCTCCATTATTTGCTCTCCCAAGCTCGGGTATCGGCGCGGCCGTCGGTGTTGTGGTGTTACAAGAAAGAGCTCGGATTCACGACGTGAGTAGCATGTTAATGTTTGGTGCAAAGAGACACGCGGTCATTAAGCAGTAACCACTCCTCCTGACCGACTGACGGGCCTACTTCAGACATCGTAAAAAACGGGAAGCTAAAATCAAGCGCGATGTAAAACGAGGCATCCGAGAACCCAATGAACAAAATCCGTTCGAGATTTTTGTGACCGTCACCGATATTCGATATACCTACTACAAGGAAACAGACAAAATTCTGGGGAACACGTACGGGATGTGTGTCTTGCAGGATTTCGAGGCCATCACGCCCAACTTGCTCGCACGGACGATCGAAACGGTGGAAGGTGGTGGACTGGTAGTGCTATTACTCAAGACAATGACGTCGCTCAAGCAGCTGTATACGTTGAGCATGGTGAGCACTGTCACTTTACAAGTGGGAGGGAATGAAGTTCATTGTCTGTAGGATGTTCATGCCCGCTATCGCACTTCATCTCACGATGCCGTGGTTGCTCGGTTCAACGAGCGCTTCATTCTATCCTTGGGGTACTGTGCAGATTGCTTAGTTCTGGATGAT
>JBBPJS010000374.1:0-17709 GCA_038088835.1 Singerocomus rubriflavus
ATCAATCATGTGATTGATCATGTGACAAGTCACGTGACCTAGTCATGTGATGCTAGAAGATAAGATAAGATAAAGGAAAAAGTGCAGAATCGTACAAGTCCAGCAAAGAGTTTGTAACAGCACCCCTGACCAGCTTTCAAGGTTGGCAACCTGGAGATAGCCACATGATTACCCAAGACCCAGACTCCTTGCCCCAAGGGTCAACCATAATTATGCTGCACTTATAGGATGTAGTATTAGAAGGATGTGTGCATAGTGTAATAGTCCATTGCAATACTGATGATGCAAGAGTTCATCAAGGTGTTGATGATCACCCTTTCCTCACTCTCTGATTCCCTCTCCACTATTCAGCAATCTCTCTCTTTGCAACTCTCTAGAATTCTCTTGGTAATGCCAGATCACCTGACAGATTATAGGTGATGGATATAGGCAGGGTTATAGTGTTTCTCTGGTTGCTCAACACCCTCAAGACTCATATTCCAGATGAGTTGAAGAGTCAGTGACCACAGTAAAATTTTCATAACAATTGAAGAGCGAAGCAAAGTCCACATTTTGCAGATGAATATGTCAGGGAGCTGAAGGGTTCAATTTGTGAAATTCAGCAATGGCCTCAGAAGCATTCTGCAAATGAATAGCTGGTTCCCAAGTATTGTCAGAATCATCCCAACCCCTCCAATGCACCAGATATTGAAGTGAACCATTATGCATTCAAGATGCATGAATGTGGTCTACCTCATATTCCTCATCATCTTCCTGTGTGACAATGATTGCATCTGGTTGTAATACTGGCTGACCAGGCAATGTGTCAATATATGGTTTAACACAAGAAATGTTGACAACAGGATGAATCCTAAGTTGTTTTGGCAAGTCCAAACACAAAGCATTCAGCAAGATCTCAATGATCTTATATGAACCCAACCATTTCTGTGTAAGTTTTCTAGTGGAATAGGGAAGGGTAAGGTTATCAGTAGAAAGCCAAACTTGCTGGCCTAATACTAGAGCAAAGATTATGGGAGGATGTGTTGAGTGATCAGAGAAACACTATATACAACCCTGCCTATCTTCCATCACCACAACCTGTCAGGCGATCTGGCATCAATGACTGAATCCTTAAAAACATCTATAAGAAAGAGTGCTAAATAGCGAGAGGGATTTGGGAATAAGGAAAGGATGATCTTCTACTCCTTGATGAACTATTGCATTGTCAGTATTACCCAGACTGTTGCACTAAGTACACTTTCTTCTAATATTAGGATCTAAGATGCTGGCATAATCATAAACAAGCCTTGAGGCGAGAATTCCAGCTCTTGGGTAATTGTGTGGCTATCTCCAGGTTGCCATCCTTTAAAGCTGATCAGGGGTGCCACCCCATCTCAGGGTGTTCCACACAGCACCCAACAAGATCATCTCCAAGCCCACAGGCAAGGAGGAACAACTATAAATACTAATCATTAATATGATAAGGGACCATGGCAGTGTATGCCTTTAGGACCCATAGGTATAACATCCACAGAGCATTGTGATAACATCTTGCATCACATAGATTTTCTATCACCAGTTAGTGTCCTTCACAAAGAGGGATGATACCACAAAGAATGTTGCTATGAGTTGTCTTAACTGTGACATTGTCTTGACTGAGTCTCAAGCTTGCATGACCACACAGTAATAGGATAGAGAGGAGGAGTAAGTGAGACCACATCTGAGCAATGCCTTACTCCCAGGCAGTCTGAAGACTGGGTGGGTGAATAGCTACTCTGTTACTTGTTATAGCTTAAACATCATTAGGCCACCTTTGCAGGCAGAGTGAGAGAGGTGAACAAGTGGATTTGGCCAGGGGATAACAGCCCTTGCACAACCTTTTATATACAATACATAAGAGTACACAGACCAAGCTGTGTCTGACTATCTAGGGTATATGCTATTAATGCTATTGGTAGATAAGGTAAAGGGTTTAGTCCATGAGTAAAAGATTAGGCAGCCTCATGCATCAAGAATGGAAGAGCGGACATGAGACTGCAAGGTTTAATGTAAAGGGGAAGATTAATCACAAGATGTGAAAGATCAGAGAGGGGATCATGGTAGAGATCATCAAGATCCTGCAGGGTCATGATCAAGATATCATCTTGATAAGAGATCATACTGATTGGATGGTAAGGGTAGAAATAAGAAAGGCATAGTAGCCTTGAAAGTGTGGAGAAATCTGAGATGATCAGTGAAGGGTTATGAGGGTTGTGAGAGAGATGAAGAGGGGTTGAGATTGTGGAACACATAATGGGAGAGTGATAGTGTGAAGAAGGGATGAGGTAATCACGTGACCAGGGAAGATAGATAATAGATAATGTCATACCCATGCACTAACACAGAGTATGCAGGGTGTAGTCATGCACACTTGCTAACACAAAGTACAAGTGTGTGTGCAATGTCATAACAGGATGTGGTGCAGAGAGCATTTTACTTCTCATTCCTTCCAGAGCAGATTTTACTTCAGAATGAGCCTTTGTGCAATCCAGCCCAAATCCACTGGTGGCTGATTTGAATTCCAACTGTGGAGCATAATTTCAGGTGATAGAGAAAGGAGTAGACTTTGTAGTGGTGGAGAGTGAATTATTATGATGGAATTGAGCTAGCTTGATCCAGTCAAGCCATTGCTCTTGTTTCTTGGCTACAAAAGTCCAAAGGTATGCTAGCAGTTCTTGATTGATTGATTCAGTTTGCCCATCTGTTTGCAGATGATAGGCCATGGTTATTTTTTGGGAGATATTCAACATCTTGCAAAGGTCAGAAGTGAAAGCTGATATGAACTGTGGGCCTCAATTGGATACAATAAAGGATGGGAGTCCATGTAGACATCATACATTATCCCTAAACAGTTTAGCTAATTGAAAAGAAGAAATAGATTTAGAACAAGGGACAAAGACAACTTCTTTGAAGAAATGGTCAACTATAATGCAGACAGAGTCATTACTGTTTATCTCCAGGAATTCAGAAACAAAGTCAATAGAAATATCCTTCCAAGGGATAGATGCTATTGGAAGGGAAAAAGGTTTAACTTCTGACAAATGTTGCTTCCCTTTCAAGATAGCACAAGCTTGGCAGAATTGAATATACTGCTTGATATTACTAGTGATACCAGGCCATGCAAAGTAATGAGTGATAAGGTGTCTGGTACAACCTTCACCAGAATGTTCACCAATAGGGGAATCGTGGCACAAGGTGATACACTGCACCCAAAGGTCTTTTGATACATATATTTTATTTTCTTTTGATTTGAAGACTTCTCTATCATATTCAAATGATGAAGGTATATCATCAGAGCAAGTTTTTGTAGTGTTTTTGATTTTTTCTATAAATGAAGAGGAAATGGAAATGTTGCAAGCAAAACTAGCAGGTGGAAGCACTGTAACATTGGTGTTGATCTTTTCAGCTGCTTCATCATAGTCAGGTCACCTGAAGAGTGCATCTGCTCAACCATTTTGCAAGCCAGGTTTGTATGAAATCTGGAAGTTGAATTCTAGTAAAAAAGCATGCCATTTTGCCTGTCTTGCAGACAAGTCTTGTGATTTTTTCCAGAATTTGAGATTTTTGTGATTCATCCAGATTTTAAAAAATGGTAAACCTATTAAATAGTGCCTACATTCTTTTAAGGCACAGATGATAGCTAACAATTCCTTATCATAAATAGAATAATTGCATTCTTCTTTCGAAAATGAATGCAAATAGAAAGCACAGGAACACCACAAGTCATCATTACATTGCTGAGATCAGACTGCACCAGTCACAAGATTGGAAGTGTCTGCTTCAATTCATATTGGTTTAGAAATGTCAGGAAAGACAAGGAGGGGAGTGGAAGTAAACTGATGCTTTAGCTTATCAAAAGCTTGTTGCTGTGATTCTGCACAGCAAAATTCGGTATTCTTCTTTGTGAGGCTCATAAGAGGTTTTGAGATCTTAGCAAAGTTCTGAATAAAACAACAGTAGTAATTGCACAATTCCAGAAAGATTGTACATCTTTAAGCTTCTTGGGAATAGACCAATCAATAATTGCATTGACCTTTCCTTTCTGCATTTCTACACTATCTTTAGAAACTACCATACCTAGAAAGTTTACCTTTTCTTGTGAGAAATGGCATTTGAATGGTTTTGCATACAAATCATTATCTCAAAGATGTTAAAGGACTTCCTAAACAATGTTTTCATGTTGTTCATGTGTTATCTTCTTTGTGAAGATGTTGACATCATCTAGATAAATTAGGATGGTAGCCCACATATCTCCATAGATATTGTTCATCATCTATTGAAATGTTGCTGGAGAATTGGTCATTCTGAAATACATAATGAGAGGTTCATAGATGCCCTCAGGGGTAACGAATGCTTCTTTCCACTCATCACCTTGTTTGATCCTTATGTTATTATAACCCCAGCAAAGATTCAAAATGGTAAACATATCGGCACCTTTAAGCTGATCAATAAATGTAGAGATAAAAGGAAGAGGGTAGGCATTTTTGATAGTGCCTTCATTTAAATACCAGTAATCCATAACCATTTTTTTCTTTCCATTTTTTTTGGGAATAAAGAAAACAGGAGCTGTATGAGGAGATTTAAAAGGTCAGATATAACCTTTCTTTAATTCTTTAGACAGGAAAGTGCAAACTTCTTCCTGTTCTTGTTTCAATAAAGAAATGACTCTTCCTTTTTTAGGGACAAAGTCATCTTTTAACTCGATAGCATGATCCCATGGCTTGCATTCTGGCATTCTTTCTGTTTTTTTTTTTTTTTTTTTTCAGAAAAAACATCAAAGAAATCATGATATGCCTTGGGAACTTGTTGTTTGAGTTCTTTTTGCTCTTTAATAGTCATTTGACACATTTGTTGAGCAAGTTGAGAATATAAGTTACAATGAGAAGTGCATTTAGGGAATGAAATAGTTTTTTCAACCCAATTGATATTAGAGTTGTGGCGAGCAAGCCAGTTGTATCTGATAATGATATGAGGAGTGTCAAGAGTAGATACCAAAGCATTCAATGCTTCTATATAACCCTTGTTACGAATTGTGTATGATACTTGGTACTATGACTGCACGAATGTGATGCACAAGTACACAATTATAACTTTCCCTAATCACATGACCTCCCTCATTTCCTTCACATTGTCACATCTTCACCCATCATGTGTATCACATTTTGGGTCTTCCTCTTCCTTCACACTGTCATGACTTCACTGATCACTCTTCCATTCCGATTACCTCACCTTCTTTATCTTTGCCCTTACTATTATGCAATGAAAAACTATACTGGTGTAGTCAACCCTTGAGTGGTCTTGTGATACTGAATGATGCGATGGATGAAAGAGTAGAGTGGAGAGTAACCCTTAGGTCTCACTTCCTAGGATAGAACAAGTAACCAAATGGATTAGGCTGAGGAATGACAGCCAAAGACAGTCCCTTTATATACTATACAAAAGAGTGCATGGATCAAGTGATGTCATAGATAAGGTGTGAAAAGAAAGCAACGGAGATGAAAAGAATGGAAGAGAAGTGCACGGAAATGAAAAGAAGTCTCTCATGAGATGGATATGAAAAGATAAGAGCCTGGACCTCACCATAAGGTTACCTGCAGGCATGATATCATGAATGATATCATAGGTCTAGACCAATCATGTGATCAGTCATGTGACAAGTCACGTGACCTAGTCATGTGATGCTGAAAGATAAGATAAGATAAAAGAAAAGAAAGAAATCGTACAAGTACAAGTCCAAAGCAAAGTTTGTAACACTTCCCCCCTCTCAAGACTCAGATTCCAGACAAGTCAAGTTTTCATAAGGGGAAAAAAGTGATGCAAAAGAGATCCTGTGCAAATGAAGAGGTCATGGTGCATTAGGCTATTTGGCATAAAAAGTGTGAATAGCTTCCCAAGCATTGTTCAAGTGAGCCACAAGCTCCCAAGTGCAGTCAGATTCATCCCATCCCTTCCAATGAACTAAATAATGAAGGGAACCATTCATCAACTGGGAGTCCACAATATAGTCAATTTCAAATTCTTCATCACCATCTTCTATGACAAGAATAGCATCCGGCTATAGGACTGGTTGAGAAGGTAGAGGTTCATGGTATGGTTTAACTCGTCTGATATTGATAATGGGGTGAATCTTCATGTGAGAAGGCAATTCCAAATGCACTGCATTTGGCATTACTTCAAGAATCTGATAAGGTCCCAGCCAACGTTAAGAGAGTTTAGGAGAAGGGAAAGAGAGTTTCAGATGTTTGGTAGACAACCACACTTTATCATCTATTGATGGGGTGAAAGTGATAGGTATAGTAGCCCGGGAGGCCATAACATCATGAGCTTTAGTCAACACTTGTTGAACTTCTTCGTGCACCACAGCACACTCTCCAGCAAATCCTAGCAGACCATCTGCAAACCCCAGATGTGGAACATAATTGTGGGTAATGAAAAATGGAGTTTTTCCCATTGCAGAAGAAACTGAATTATTATGATGATATTGAGCCATTGCAATCCATGCAGGCCAATCATTCTGTTTCTTTGCAATGAACTTTTGCAAGTAAGTGATCAATTTCTGATTGATGCGTTCCATTTGACCATCTATTTGCAAGTGATATGCTGTTGAGATTTTTTGGGAAATATTTAAAAGGGAACATAAGGAGGAGGTGAAGTCCAAAATGAATTGGGTACCATGGTCAGAAACAATAGAGGAAGGAAGACCATGGATACACCAGACAAAGTCTCAAAAAAGGACAGCCAATTCTTTTAAAGAGATTGTTTTTGAGCAGGGAACAAAGACCACTTCTTTTGAGAAGCAATCAACAATGATGCAGACTACATCTTTTCCTCTACAGTTAGGAAATCCAGAGATGAAGTTGACAGAAATATCCTGCCAAGGTTTGATAGCAATTGGCAATGGAAGAGGAGGAACACCAGATGTTTGTTGTTTTCCTTTTGCAATTGCACAAGCTTGATAGGATGATAAATAACTCTTCATGTCCTTTGTTATTCCAGGCCATGTGAAGGTTTATGAGATAAGGTGAAGGGTTCTAGCTTGACCAGCATGTCCCACTAGAAAAGAGTCATAATATAAAGATAGACATCAATTTCGAAGTGAAATAGATATATAGATTTTGTTGTTTTGATCAATAAATACACCTGCTTTGAATACGAAGGCAGGTGGGAGTTCATCAGTCATTGATGTTGTCACCTGCTTTATTTCATCAAGAAATGATGAAGAAAGTTGAATATTATAATTAAATTTCGCTGGAGGAAGAACAGTAATGTTTGTGTTTATTTTTTCAGCAGCATCTCCATAATCTGGCCGATGTGATAAAGCATCTGCTCATCCATTTTGTGCTCCTGGTTTATAGGTGATTGTGAAATTATATTTCAATAATATAGCATGCCACTGAGCCTGATGTGCAGATAGATCTTGAGGTTTCTTCCAGAACTCCAAGTTTTTATGATCCATCCATATGTTAAAGTGCTCTATTCCCAATAGATAATGTCTTCATTCCTGTAGAGCTCTGATGATCACAAGTAACTCCTTATTATAGATAGGATAGTTGCATTCTTCCTTAGAAAATGAATGTGAATAGAATGCGCAGGGCTTTCACAGTCCATCTTTGCATTGTTGAGAGAGTACCGTGCCTATAGCTAGGTCGGATGCATTGGCTTCAACTCTCATAGATTTAGCGGTATCAGGAAAGATGAGTAAAGGTGCTTTAGTAAAATGTTCTTTAAGCATATCAAATGCTTTTTGTTGTGCTTCGTCCCATATGAAGTCTTGGTCTTTTTTCGTCAATGAAGTCAAAGGTTTGGAGATTTCAGCAAAGTCTTGAATGAACCATCAATAATAATTACATAGTCCAAGGAAAAATTGGACATCTTTTAGTCGCCAAGGAGTAGGCCAGTTCAGAATTGCATTGACTTTTCCTTTTTGCATTTCCACTCCTTCTTTGGAAACTACCATTCCCAAAAAGTCAACTTTGGATTGTGAAAAGTGACATTTGGAGGATTTTGCATATAAATCATTATCCCTGAGTCTTTGCAAAACTTCCCAAACTATTTCTTCATGTTGTTGTTTGGTTTTGTTTTTTGTAAAGATGTTTACATTATCTAGATAGATGAGTACACACACCTATATGTCATTGTAGATATCGTTCATTATTTGCTGGAAAGTAGCAGGGGAGTTAGTCATACCAAAATACATGACAAGGGGCTCATAGGATCCTTCAGGGGTTATGATGGCTCCTTTCCACTCATCCCCTTCTTTTATGCGAACATTGTTGTACCCTCATCGAAGATCTAAGGTGGTAAACATATCAGCACCTTTAAGCCAATTAATAAGAGTCAATATTAAAGGTAATGGATATGTGTTCTTGATGGTTCCTTCGTTCAGGTATCTATAATCCATAACCATTTGTTTCTTACCATTCTTTTTAGGGATGAAGAACACAGGGGCGGTTTGGGGGGACTTTGAGGGATGAATATAACCTTTCTTTAATTCCTTTTGTAGAAAGGTATGAACTTCTTCTTGTTCTGCTTCAGAAAGTGGTATAATACAACCCTTTTTTGGAACAAACTTGGATTTCAAATTAATGCCATGGTCCCATGGTTTTCTTTCTGGCATTTGAGTTGATTCAGATTCAGAAAATACATCCAAGAAGTCATGATAAGCTGCTGGTACAGCTTTCTTTAACTCTTGTTCTTCTTCCTTGGATATAGTGCAGATGAAGGTAGTAAGGATACTGTATTGCTGACAATGTTGCATACAGCAGGGAAAAGAGATGGTTTGTTGAACTCAATCAATATCAGGATTATGCCTTGCCAACCAGTCATAGCCAATGATAATTTGGTGGGTTCCTAACATGGATACTAATGCATCCAGCATTTCAGTGTGACCTTGTAAGGTAATAGCTATGATGATGTAATATCGAAGGGTTCCTTGTGTATTGATAGAATCATTGGCATTGATGGCTTCTAATGGTCTTGACAAAGGTTTTTTCTCTAATTGGTATTGTTTAATGACCTTGGAGTCAATGAACATGTTGCAAGCTCCTGAGTCCAATAAAGCTTTTAAGGCTACTAAATGATCTTGTCCTTGGTAAAAGAAATTGATATTACATGGGATGTTAAACTCTTCATGATGAGCAAGGGTTTTACTCTTTTCTGTAGGGGGTTTATAATTTACAGAAGCTAAATGAACTAACCTTATAAAGGAATAAAGCACACTATTTTTGTTTTCTGGTGCCATACTCCTAGAAAACACCTTTACAGAAATTCCAAAAGCACATTTTATTGCCAAATCCAGTTTTGAACTATCAAAATCAGAACATATATTAGTGGTGACAGACCTTGGTAGTACTACTGTCCTTTAACCAAAGTTACCTCTATCAATCTTGGTCTGTTTCAGTTTAAAGAAACATTTTTGGCTTGTTTAGCTTTCATTTCAGCTTTGATTTTATCTCATCAATAAGCCTCTGCTTCTTCTGTGATATACTGGGCCCGCGATGCCATGATTTGCAAAGATGACATGGCTTGAGCTGCTACTGCAGCTGAGTCTCTCATATTGTATAGCTAGGCAGCATGCCAGCCATTTTCATTTAATTGCTCCAAGAATTCCATACCAACCATATAATTTTGCACATAGTCCTATGGAGGGATGTATTCACCCCATTGGTTATAAGTGCCTTGTTGCTGTACAGGGAACCATTTTGATAACTTGCAGTCACAAGCGATATGCCCTAGTCCATTATAGTTGTAGCATTGGACATTGGGATTGTTCGGATTGTGCAAAGGAAATCTTTGTGCGTCTTGATTCATTGGACATGTCTGTTGAGCCCCTATTTCCATGGGTGCTCCCCTTTCTGATTGGGTTCCTATGGCTGTAAACTTAGGATTTGCTGCAGGGGGATGTGCAGCCGGGTTATAGAGACACGGGATGAATGATGGTCTTTATGTAGATGAGAATGTGGGTCATTGCCATGTTTGAGGAGGATGGACAGAGGCAAAATTTCCTTGCTCCTCTTTTTCTTTTTCAAAGACTAGCCCTACTTTTTTTGCCTAGATCTTTGAATTCATTATAATCCATATCAGAGTTCTGCAGATTGACCTGATGGTAAATGGGGTGATCGACGAGTTGTTTCAAGATGGTTAGGGCATGGTCATCGGATACTTCTGACTCCTTGGCTAATAGCTCAAAACGACTGAGCCATTCAAAAGTATTGCATCCTCCTTGTGTAAGACATTCTAGCTTTAAAAGTTGCTCATATGCGAGAGCATTTATCTGAAAGTATTTATTGAACTTCTTTTTGAGTCCTTTCATTATGAGCCAAGCCAAGTCACCATATTCAATTCTTAAGACTGGGTTGCCATCTTTATCTAGTCTGAGTTTATGTTCTAATGTCTCGTATTCTTCTAGTTTGAGACGAGTGAACAATTGAGCTTTGGTGCCTTCAAGTCTGGATAGTATGGCCACAACATGAAGCTTATCACTGTTCCATGTTTGCATGCTCTGCCAAAGATCTATCTTCATCATCCAGAGCTTATACATATCCCTTTTTCCATCCCAATTATCAGGGTCTGTGATTTTCTTAGTGACATCTTTTGATGCACTGTTGTTGTTCATAGAAGCAGTGATTGCAGTAAGTTGCAAAAGAATTTTGACAAGTTGCTGTTCCACCAACATGCTAGAAGGAGGTATTGGATTTTGATATACAGATTGTTCAAGTTCTGGTAATGGCAGTGTAGGAGTATCCGATCTATCTTGATCATATCCTTCAAAATCTCAAAATTGGGAGAATGACATGATTGTTTATTGCAAAGAAATCTCCTAGATCTATCTTTCAAGGTCTACTTGATTCTAAGTACAGTACAATTGCGAAGTTGATAGGATTTTCTAGATGGATACTTCTTTTTGGCTTTTAATGTCTCAATTCTATGCCGCAGCCTATCCTTCTTCTCTTTCAAAGCCTTTACTGCAGATAATTGAATCTCGAGATCAATGATCATATCTGTAAGCCTTGCTTCTTCTCTTTTCATGAAGAAGGTGAAAGCTGCTTGCCTGAACTGCATGCCTTGTGCCCACCTAACCCACTCATTATGATTGGTGGGTTCTTTGAAATGTAAATGTCATATTTGCTTTTTATCTGCTGAATGCAGATCTTCTTCATTTCCAAGATAATCTTCTATCTCAGAAGTTGCTCTTCGCAGGTACTGTAGTGGTGGAGGTGATGGAAGATTCCAGTCTAATAGGTCAGGATAACAATCCAATAGATCCCATCCTGTTTGCTGTGCAGAGTGATCGTTAGGATCATTTGAGAACACTCTTTGACTAAAATCAGGGAATAGTGATGGTGGATGTGGAGTTGGGGATCTTTGATGAAGATCCTGGTTCTGAAAAAACAGAGGACTGGTGTGACAAGGTTCCACTAAATCAATAAAAGACCAGGCAAGGTAAATAGCCTAATCCAAGTGTTATGCGATGAAAAACTATACTGGTGTAGTCAACCCTTGAGTGGTCTTGTGATACTGAACAATGCGATGGATGAAAGAGTAGAGTGGAGAGTAACCCTTAGATCTCACTTTCTAGGATAGGACAAGTAACCAAATGGATTAGGCTGAGGGACAACAGCCAAAGACAGTTCCTTTATATACTATACAAAAGAGTGCACAGACCAAGTGATGTCATAGATAAGGTGTGAAAAGGAAGCAACAGAGATGAAAAGAATGGAAGAGAAGTGCACAAAAATGAAAAGAAGTCTCTCACAAGACGGAAATGAAAAGATAAGAGCCTAAACCTCACTATGAGGTTACCTGCAGGCATGACATCATGGATGACATCATAGGTCTAGACCAATCATGTGATCAGTCAGGTGACAAGTCACATGACCTAGTCATGTGATGCTGAAAGATAAGATAAGATAAAAGAAAAAAAAGAAATCATACAAGTTCAAGTTCAAAGCAAAGTTCATAACACTTACCTTCTGATCAGTATGATCACAATTGAGATTGCATCTTGATCACGAACCCTGCAAGATCTTAGATGGATCTCTGCCACAATCTCTCTTCCTGATCATCACATCTTGTGATCGATCATCCCCTCAACCCTAGTCCCTGCATCTCATCTCTGCTTCATTCCATTTTTCAGAAGAGATGCCTAATGTTTACCTTATGGATTCTTTCCTTTTATCTTAGTAGCCTATAGCATTAATTCCATATATCCTAGACCCTAGTGTATAGCTTGGTCTGTGCACATTCCTGTAACGTATAAGTAGTGGGGTTATGAGTTGGCTGTTCCCCCAGCCTAATCCACTTGTTTCCTTGTGTCCTACCCTGCCTACCAAGGTGGCCTAGTGACAATGGTCAAGTAAAGGATGTTATTTGCCTAGCCCTCTTGTTGCAGAACTGAAGAGTTTTGTCTACACTGCCAAACAACCCAACCAACCCAGCAGATGACCAGAGATCTTGGTATGGAGCTAAATCATGATGTTGGATAAAAGGAATAATGACTAGAACAGTCAAAAGGTCTGTGGGATAAGGAAAGGACTGCATGTCAGGGGGACTTCTATATGAGAGCTTCAGGACTACTCTTGCAAGTCCTTGATAGTAACTGTACTCTTGCAATGGTACTCTATCTTCCTCCTAATACCTAAGACCTAACATCAAAGGCATAATCATGATCAGTTCTTGGGTAATTGCATGGCTGTTACCAGGTTGCCATCCTTGAGAACAAAAGTGGTGTCACCATAGATATAAGGAAGTGCTCTTTACGTCAAGCCATTCTTTATCCCAATATATATTCCAATGAGAGACGCGATGCTACTTGTGGCTTAAATATCATTACTGGTTTTGTAATAAGATAAGACCTGCATGGCAATGGTAGCCTCTTGAGGTCACAGGTATAACATCAGTACTCTGAATAATAAAGGAGTACATCACATGATCTTTGATATTTTCTAGTACTGTGGTTTTTCCAATGAATGTTTTCTGTACTTGCATTGGTTCTGGGTTCTGAACTAGCTGAGGTATGAGTTTGCTAGCTGGCCATAACATTGGCAGTTCGGTGGTGCTAGAATCAGTAAACAATGGTATGATGAGAGGGAAAAAGGGGAGGAGTAGCTTTATCTCCAAACATCTTACTTTTAGGGCTCAATGAAGAGGGCTAGATGAATAACATCCTTTACTTAACTGTTGTCACTAGGCCACCTTAGTAGGCAGGGTAGGACATGAGGAAACAAGTGGATTAGGCTGGGGGAACAGCCTGTACTCATAACCCCTTATATACATTACAGGAAAGTGCACAAACCAAGCTGTATACTGAGATCTAAAGTATATATGATTAATGCTATTGGATAGTAGAGTAAAGGGTAAAGTCCTGCAGGCAAAGGTTAGGCATCTCATATATCAGAATGGAAGAAGTAAATATGGGAATGCAGGGAGTAATGTAAATGGAAGATTAAACATCAAAGATGTGACCAATCAAGGAGGGGATTATGGCAGAGATCCATCTAGGATCTTGCAGGGTTTGTATCAAGATACAATCTCAATTGATGATCATACCAATCAGAGGGGACAGGCAGAGATGAAGAAAAGGGACTGAGATCAGAATGAAAGATGTAATTGGTGTGATGTTGTGAAAGAGTGAAGAGGTGAAACATAGAATGTGATACATGTGAAGGAAGGGCATGATAATATGAAGGGACAGAGTGGTCATGTGATTAGGGAAAGTTGTGATCATGTGCACTCATGCATGCAAGCATGCAGTCATAGTGCAGTAGTTTATAGTGTATTGTACACAAATTCATAACACCTCTTCATTGAGCCCTAGAAGTAAGATGTCTGGAGATAAAGCCACTCCTTCCCCTGTCCCCTCTATTGAATCATCATCAGTATCTTGCACCACTGAACTGCCCAATGTCAGGCCAGTGAGCCAACTCATACCTTGGCTAATTTAAGCCACAGAACCTATACAAGTATGGAACCCATTCATTGGAAGAATCTCAGTACCATAAAAGTATCAAAGACCACATGACAAGAAACCCTCATCGTAATGTTCCTCAATGTTATATCTGTGGGTCATAGAAGCCACCATTGCTATTGACTCTTATCATATTCTAGTATCATTCCTAGATATTTAAGCCATGAGTAGCACCACATCTCTTGTTGGAACATCTGTTGGGGTTATCATACAGATCCACAAATCTATGGTGACACCATCTTTGTTCTCAAGGGTTGCAACCTGGTAATAGCTATGTGATCACCCAAGTACCAGAATCCTCACCCCATGGTATGAACATGATTATACCTTTACCATTAGAATATTGGTATTAGGAGGAAGACAGAACCTGCTTGCAAGAGTAGCATGGTTAGCAAGGACTTGCAAGAGTAGTCCTGGAGCTCATGTATAGAAGTCCCCCCAATGCACAGTCCTATTATCCTTTCTGCAGACCCTCCGACTGTTCTAGTCACCATTTCTTTATCCAACATTCTATGGTTTAGCCCTGTACTGAGATCTCTGGTCATCCGCCGGGTTGGTTGGGTTGTTTGGCAGTGTAGACAGAATTCTTTGGTTTCACAACAACCCTGGATTGTGATAAAGAGTGTAACATAATGCAAGATGGACCCTTGAAGATTCTTGAAGCCATCGGCATTGATTGCATCTAGAGGTTTGGGTAGGGGTTGTATAGAAAACCTATATTGCTTAACAACATGCTGGTCAATGAACATGTTACAAGCCCCTGAGTCAAGAAGAGCTTTCAACTCAACTAGACAATCATTGTTTTTGTATTTTACATTTATTTGACATGGGACATTGAATTCACTGTGATGAGAAAGAGAGCTAGGGGGTTTATAAGTTATAGAATGAACTTTTACTTGCCTTAATAGGGAATTAAGTACACTATGTTTTAGATCTGGTGCCATGCTCAAATGAGATGCCCTAATGGATACACCAAATGCAGTTTTGATTGCAGAGTCCAGCTCTGAACTATCAAATACATTAGTCAAAGGAGAAGATATTCTAGAAATGTCAGATGAAATAAAAGGAGTAGGTAAAAGTCCTTGACCACTGGCACCCCTAATACCATTGGTCTTGCTTAAATTAAAGAGATGTTATTAGCAGCTGTGTTTCTTGCTTTGGCCACAAACTTGTCTCTATAATATGCCTTGGCTTCATCAGTCATGTATACAGCATGGGCAGACATGCTGGACTGGGGAAGAGTTTGAGAATAAGAGGGACCAGCTTGTGAAATGGTTGCTTGTTGCATGACTTGGTAAGAATCATGCATATCATAGAGCTATGCTGAGTGCCATCCATTCTCATCAACTTCTTCTGAAAATTCTGTACCAACCATTTGGATTGTTACATACTCAGACAGTTTAGAAG
Source organism: Singerocomus rubriflavus (assembly GCA_038088835.1). Lineage (NCBI taxonomy): Eukaryota > Fungi > Basidiomycota > Agaricomycetes > Boletales > Boletaceae > Singerocomus > Singerocomus rubriflavus. The sequence continues at coordinate 15,392 of JBBPJS010000374.1, forward strand.
GAGAGTGGTAATAGAATGGTTGTCCCCATTGATTATATATGATTTGCTGCCTTACAAAGCATTGCAGATTGATAGGGCAGTTGGCATGTATATGCCTTGGTTTGCCACAACCATAGCATAGATGAGGAGGAGCAAACTGATTATTAATCAAAGGGGGATGGTTTGGGTTAGAAGGCATTGTCTGTTGGATGCTTATGTCCATTAGAGCTCCATGACCTGGTTGAGTTCCTGTGGCTGTGAAATGAGGAGGTGAAGGACCATAAGGAGCAGAATAAGATTGATTGGAGGACCAAAGCTTTGATGGTGGTTGTTGCATGATATGGGGAGGTGGCATATTGGTACATGGTTGGAAGGTATTGAAATTGCCATGTTCCTTTCTTTCTTTTTCAAATGACATACCAACCTCTAGGATCTTGGTACACCACTCTGTCCAGGTTGCATCATGCTTCCATAGATTGACTTGATGATAAATAGGGTGGTCAACTAGCCACTTGAGAAGAACCAGACAATAATCGTCTGCTATCTCAGCTTCATCTGCTAACATTTTGAATTGAGACAGTCAGTCAAAAGTGTTTCGACCATTCTGTCATAGATTCTCCAATTTAGTGAGAGACTCATGTGCAAGTAAATCAATCCTGAAGTAACAGGCGATCTTAGCTTTGAGTGCATCCCAATCTGGCCATGTAGTATCTCCTTTTTTGTTAGCCATAGGGTTTCCTTGTTGATCTAATATATATTCTTTCTTGCCATGCATGCATTCTTTAATCTCTAATCTAGCAAAGAGTGCTGCTTGTCCTTCTTCGAATCAGAAAAGGACTGCTATACAATGAAGCTTGCTCAAGCCCCATTGTTGCACATCTTGCCATATGTGGACTTTAGTTAACCAAAGACATAAATTTTCTCTTTTACCATTTCAGTTCCCTAAATCAGCAATCTTTTTGGTTACATCTTTTTGGTGTGATTGTGAGTTCATATTAATTGTGAGTTGAACCAGATGGTTCAGGATGTCAGTGAGTTGTTGTTGAGTAGACATATTGGGTGGAGTAATAGGGGTGGGTGATGCAGGTGGTGAGTAGTGTGGAGTGTTGATAGGAGAATTAGAATTGTCATCAGGCTCTAGAGTCCCTCAATAAGACACAAAGGAATCAAAGTGCATATTGAAAAGCTATCTAGGCTACAGGGCTCAGAGACCTAAGTGTGTATGGACACAAGCGAAGATTATAGCAACGTTTTGTAGCATATATGAGAACTTTCTTTTTATGCTCTACCTTTTTCTTCTTTAAGGCCTTAAGCTTAGTTTTATAATGTACTACCTTTGCTTTGACTTTAGCAAGTCTCTTTTGCTCCCTTTGTTTGAAGTACTTCTGTCTGATGACTATAAATTGTGCCTTTATGCACCACCTAATCCAATCCTGACTGAATGCTTTTGGCTTGGAGAGGACATATCTTGTGACATTAGCTAGATCTTTCTGGCTAATAGGGTCTAAATAATCTATGTAATTGTAGATATGGTTGGGGATGGAAGAGGGCAAGTTGGGTGCAATGGGTTCGACTATCTCTTCAGGCCAACCTAAGAAAGGTGTGGCTTTGATAGGGTAATGGGTGTATGGGCCAAGCTCAATGTTAGACTGGACCGGGTGGTTGTTAGGGTCTACAGAGTGGTGTAGGAGGGAGTAGTCAGATAGGGGAGTGGACACTATCAAATGCAAGACCAGACACATTAACAGTCTAATCCAAGTGTTGCAGCATCTAGCAAAACACTATACTTCTGGATATGCAATCACAAGTACTTGCACTTTCACAGAGACTGTGTAGGGTCTTGCCACACAGAGCACAAAGACACAAAGATAGAAGAGAAGATATGATGGTAAGGATAAGGAGTAATATTCTTAAGGTCTCAACCTTGCTAGGAGGCAAATAACCAAGTGGATTAGACTGAGGGAAATCAGTCGAATACACCCTATATTTATACTATACAGAAGTATGCACAGATTAGCTAATGTCATAGATAAGGTGATAGCAAAAATAGAAAGAAGAAGTGGAGATTAAATCCTCAATGCAAGCATGAGGCATCAGAATGAAAGAGAAGTAAAAAAGCACAGAAATGAAAAAAGGGCTTCTTTAATAAAACAGAAATGAAAAAGGCTATGCCCATGAGGCAGCCTGCAAGCATGACATCATCGGTTTAGGCCTGATCATGTGATCAGTCATGTGATGAAGATAAGATTAGATAAAGAGATAAGATAAGATAAAGAAAAGAGAGAAAGATGCAAAGGAAATGTATGATGTTATAATATAAGGTGGCCTAGTGATGAGTG
>JBBPJS010000375.1:0-17679 GCA_038088835.1 Singerocomus rubriflavus
AGAAGATGAAGAAGAGTAAGGGGTTACAGTATACTTTGTTGGTTTATCTGGATTATGGTCATAGTGATTCTGCTTTCTGTTTTGTCTGGCATCCTGCACTGTGTTTTGTTGTGGTCTAGTTTCCTCTATTTCTGGGTTTCTCAGTGTCTGACCTCCTTTCGCTCGTCATTTACACCGCTATTCTGCTGATTGAACATCATCCCTTTGTGCGCTCTATCCCATACTGCATCACTCTTTCCTTTCAACTTCATACTGCACTGGGCCCCTTACTCCAGTACTGGTTAGAGATTTTCATTGTTTCTGTCGATTCCTTTCTTGCTGCAAGAGATGCATTTCGAAGCCAGGTTGTACGCGGCGCGTTTACTTGAGATACCCCAGCTAACGTCCTTCCTATACCCACCCTGCAGCTGCTCGGAAGTTGGCCGATGAATGGTCCAGTTTTGATCACGGTCGGCGATAACTTGGTCACGTGCATACTTGGGGAGATGTGATAAGACAGCAATGTGACGGGTCGCGTATGTCACATCACACACTGTACGCGACTTTCACGTTTGCTTTTGGTTCTCAACTTTTCGCACATGGCACGCGGGGGTACTTTCGGACTTACCTCAAATGGTCGCGAACGTGGAGGACGGGGCGGACGCGCTGGATATCGAGGAAGCACATATTTTCGTGGAGGTCGTAGCAGAGGAAGAGGGGGACGGGGAAGTGCGTCGAACAGAAACGCACCAGGAGAAGGACTAGCGCCACAACGTGAAGACGATGGGACACAACTTGCCGAGCGATTTGAGCAAGTCCGGTTGAGCGACGAGATCGACGAGAAACTCGGTTTCTCGCGGCTACAGGAAGGCGGACGGAAAGAGGGCTGGCTCATCAATATGCATCCGACGCTGGTCAAGGATCCTGAGTATCCTGGAGGAAAGGCTGCCGTGGATTTCTACTTCATCCAGGACGACGGCAGCTCGTTCAAGTGCACGATGCAATACGAGCCCTATTTTTGCATTGCTTGTAAAGTAGGTGTTTGACGTGTTTTTCTCAATTGGTATGCTTATGGACTGTGATTTTGACTTTTAGAGTGGTTCGGAGGCGAGCGTTGAGGAATGGCTCATGAAGCGGTACGAAGGCGTCATCTACAAGATCGTACGTCACAGAAAGGAGGATCTCAAGTTGCCGAATCACTTGATGGGACACCGGAGGCTTTACCTTCAACTATGTTTTAGGAACGTCTCGGACCTCCTTGCTGTCAGACGCGATATTGCTCCCCTTGCACTTGAAAACGGTGCCAAACGAGGGGCGATCGATGCCTACGCGGAAGTCGTCAATGCCACGGCAGGTCCAAGCACGAACATGGAACTCGAGGGTGAATGGGCGGAAGTCGGTGGCAGTATCAACGGTGGCAGCTACAAGGAAAGGGATCCTCGCGAGTGCATCGTCGATATTCGGGAATTCGACGTGCCCTATTACCTGCGTGTGGCCATCGACAACGAATTGCGTGTTGGGTTGTGGTATGCTGTAACATTCAATGCCGGGCAGCCTAGCTTTGCGCAGATTACAGAACGAATAAAGCGTGCGGATCCAGTGGTCATGGCGTTTGATATCGAGACGACGAAAGCTCCACTCAAGTTTCCCGATCAAGCTATTGACCAGGTGATGATGATTTCGTTCATGGTTGATGGTCAGGGATACCTCATCACGAATCGCGAGATCGTGAGCGAGGACATCGAGAACTTTGAGTACACTCCCAAGGAAGGGTATGAAGGGCCGTTTATAGTGTATAATGAGAAGGATGAGGTACGTTGCTCTTGCGTGTCGAATGGCGTTCATTGATTAGTGTCAACTTACCAAGGCTGCGACGATCACGAAATTCTTTCAACACATACAAGAGATGCAACCTACGGTCATGGCCACGTTCAACGGTGATTTCTTTGATTTCCCGTTTCTCTGCGCGAGAGCGAAGGCCAATGGGGTCGATATGTTCCTCGAGACGGGTTTCGCAAAGGATTCGGAAGACGAATTCAAGAGTCGTTGTTGTGTCCACATGGACTGCTTCAGATGGGTCAAGCGCGATTCGTACCTGCCGCAAGGTAGTCAGGGCCTGAAGGCAGTCACGACAGCGAAGCTGGGGTATAACCCAATTGAGTTGGATCCTGAATTGATGACGCCGTGGGTTGATTAGACTCCCGTTGACATTCATGTTGACAATCAATCATTAGATATGCCATGGAGCAACCGCAAGTCCTTGCACAGTATTCCGTTTCCGATGCCGTGGCCACTTATTACCTCTACATGAAATATGTGCACCCGTTCATTTTCTCGCTGTGCAACATCATCCCGTTGTGTCCAGATGAAGTCTTGCGAAAAGGAAGCGGAACACTTTGTGAAACACTGTTGATGGTATGTAGACCTGGCAACAAAATGGAGATCTCGCTCACGTATCGAATCAGGTGGAAGCATACCGAGGACACATTATCATGCCCAACCGACACGAGGACGCTCACTTGAACATGTTCAATGGTCACCTACTCGCCTCGGAAACCTACGTTGGAGGACACGTGGAAGCATTAGAGGCTGGCGTTTTCCGCAGTGACATTGCTACGGATTTCAAGATCGTCCCTGCAGCTGTTCAGCAGGTCCGTCGAATGCTATACATGATCTATGCCCATGCTAACGGCCAGCACTCAGCTAATCGACGAACTCGATGCTGCCTTGACATTCCATATTGTCGAAGAGTCGCACGAGTCTTTGGAAAAGGTCACGAACTACGACGAAGTCAAGTCCCAGATTCAATCCGCTCTTGAGCTCATACGCGATAACCCAAAGCGGACAGACAATCCACTGATCTACCACCTCGATGTCGCCGCCATGTATCCTAACATCATGTTGTCTAATCGACTTCAACCAGACTCTATGGTTGACGAGTCGGTGTGCGCTGTTTGCGACTACAACCGGCCGGGAAAGGAATGCGACCGAAGGCTCGAATGGGCTTGGAGAGGCGAATTTTTCCCTGCCCATAGAGACGAATATAACATGATTCGACACGCGCTGAACCAGGAATCCTTTCCTCCCAAGAAACCTGGAGGACCACAGCGAAAATTCGTGGACTTGACCGAGACGGAGCAGACGGCTCTGTTGCACAAGCGACTTGGAGATTACTCCCGCAAAGTGTACAAGAAGACCAAGGATACGAGGGTTGAGACGCGCGAGTCTATTGTATGTCAGCGGGAAAACCCATTTTATGTCGACACCGTGCGCCGTTTCCGTGATAGGCGTTACGAATACAAGGGGCTCCTCAAAACTTGGAAGAAGAATCTTGACACGTTTCTCGGCGAGAGTCGTTCATTAACAGAGGTGGACGAGGCGAGGAAGATGATTGTTCTCTATGACTCATTGCAACTTGCCCACAAGTGTATTCTCAACTCGTTTTATGGGTATGTGATGCGTAAAGGTGCACGTTGGCATTCGATGGAGATGGCAGGCATCACCTGTCTCACTGGCGCGACGATTATCCAGATGGCCCGTGCTTTGGTTGAACAGATCGGGCGTCCTCTCGAGCTGGACACGGACGGAATTTGGTGCATGCTCCCAGGGGTGTTTCCAGAGAACTTCAAGTTCAAGCTATCTAGTGGCAAGACCATCTCTATTTCGTATCCGTGCACAATGCTCAACCACCTCGTCCACGCGCGATTCACAAACCATCAATACCACAACTTTAACCCAGAAACTGGAGAGTACGACGTCCACTCCGAAAATTCCATCTTCTTCGAGCTCGACGGTCCATATCGTGCAATGATTCTCCCTTCCTCGAAGGAGGAAGACAAACTACTGAAGAAACGTTATGCGGTTTTCAATGACGATGGTTCTCTTGCAGAGCTCAAAGGCTTCGAAGTCAAGCGACGTGGTGAACTCCAACTCATCAAGATATTCCAGTCCCAGATCTTTGAGAAATTCTTGCTTGGTACTACTACTGAGGAATGCTACGGTGCTGTCGCGAACATCGCCAATCAGTGGCTCGATATCCTCTTCTCTCACGCAGAGACACTCCCAGACGAGGAGCTTGTTGAGCTTATTGCAGAGAACAGAAGCATGACGAAGACACTCGCCGAGTACGCTGGACAAAAGTCTACGTCGATTAGCACCGCCAGGAGGCTTGCCGAGTTCTTGGGCGATCAAATGGTCAAAGATAAAGGTCTCGCCTGCAAGTTCGTCATATCCGCGAAACCCAATGGTGCTCCCGTCACCGAGCGAGCTATTCCGATCGCCATTTTCTCTGCGGAAGAACCCATCAAGCAGACCTACCTCCGAAAGTGGCTCAAAGATCCTAGTCTCAGTAGTTTCGACCTCCGCTCGATTTTGGACTGGGAGTACTACATCGAGCGATTGGGTTCTGTGATTCAGAAGCTGATCACTATTCCTGCGGCTATGCAAGGTGTCTCGAATCCTGTACCAAGAATCAGGCATCCTGATTGGTTGCATCGTAGAGTTGCCGGAGCTGTAGACAAATTTAAGCAGAACAAGGTTACAGACTTCTTCTCCGTCGTTTCGCGGAAGGTGGGGGACGCGGAGAATGATATGGAAGACTTTGGAACACAGAAACCTTCTGAAAAGGGGCGTATTGCTGTCGTGAGTCACAAGGATACACGGAAGCCAAGTCCCGAAGCCAAAGAAGATGACGTGTATAGCATTCCCCTCCTAGATCCCTCGTTGAATTACTCGGCTTGGCTGAAAGCGATCAAACCTCGCTGGCGTCAAATGCGCGAAGCACGCTGGGGTGGAGAGACGTCTACAGTTGTCCCCTCCATGTTCAGAGGTGCTCGGATTCGAACAACCCAACGCTGGGACATCATCCAAATTCGACAGAGCAAGGTTCCTGGACGTTTTACTCTGTGGGTGTCGGTTGATGGAGAGCTCAGCTCTGTTCCCCTTCGTATTCCGCGACAATTTTATCTTCACTTCAAGAATCCGCCCAGGGACGAGTTGTTCCGCACAGAGTACTACCAGTTGGAGAAAGTCGTGCGACATTTGCCGAGAAATATTCCTTGTAATAATCTGTACAAGGTGGTCGTTAAGGAAGACGTTTATGAGGACATTCAAGAGCATTTCACTGACTTGACGAATGACCCGAATGTCGACGGGGTCTTCGAACGCCAGGTCGGTTTCCCCATTGAGTACCATCGAATTCGATGCATTGCTGACTACTATTTTATTAGCTTCCGCTAGAGATGCGAGCTTTGTTCAAGCTGGGCAAGACTTGTACCGTTGATGAATTAGGATTGACTCTCAACAAGGCCCAGACCACTGGAGTTGATCTGGGCCAACTCGATCGCGCCAGTCCATCTCTTTCTCGGAAAACTTACCTGGATTGTGGGCGTGGCAGCAAACATCTATTCCTTTATCACGCTTGTTTGCAAAGCGCCCCGATTCACGTGTTTGCGCTCTTCCTTCCTACCGGCGCCGTGAAGCTGCACCTGGTAGACCCTGCAACACGTCGCCAAGGTATACCTCGTTTGCAAGAATTGTACACGGAGCTCTTGAAGAAACGGCAAGATCGCCACGGAGATCCCGTTTCCATGAAATATCCCTCCTCTTGTGAGTTCAGTACGACTTACCACAACAAGGATGTCTCTGCCCTCAAGGCGATTTCCCGAGAACTCGGACTCCTGGAAAATCTATCGTATATTGTCACGATTTCCTCGCCGAAAGAGCAAGCTTATTTCGACACACATGCTCCCAAACTCTCAAGATTCCCTATTTTGTCGATGCCCAAAGCCAAGGTTTATCATTCTCTCGACATCTTTCCTTGGCAAACACATGTCGCTCAGAAGATGCTTCAACGCTACCTTATGTGTGGTATATGGCTCGATCGTTCGATTGCTCTTTCGGATTATTACGACATTCCTATCGGTCATATCGACGGTGATCAGCCTCTTGTTCTGTCTGATATTAGTTTCGCACGGCGGCTGATACAGCAGGACATCGTCCTGTGGTGGTCGCCCACGGAGCGTCCAGATCTTGGTGGTAGAGAGGCTGACAACTGGCCAGTAGAAGAATTGCAGAATACGGAGTTCATGACCCCTGGCTGTTATTCCAACGTATGCTTAGAAGTCACGGTTCGCAATCTGGCAGTCGACTCTGTCCTACATTCCGTCGTAGTGAACGAACTAGAAGGGAGTGGTGGAACGACTGCTTTTGACTCTACGTCTCATACCTTGAGCGCGTACAACCGGGGCGAAGCACAACGCGACCTTAGCCTTGGAGAGTCGAACGTCTCTAACTTGATGTTCAGCACCATGAAGTCAATGATCAAGACGTGGCTTCTCGACAAAATTCAGGGCAATTTCGAGAGTCCTGCTACAATAGCTATTGACCATTTCTGGCGATGGATTAGTACGAGTGGATCTCATCTCTATGACCCAAGTATCCATCGCTTCATTCACGGGCTTATGCGGAAAACATTTATACAGATGCTTGCCGAGTTCAAACGACTCGGATCCCATGTTATCTATGCCGATTTCAGTCGAATCTTGCTTGCCACTTCAAAGCCACCTGGAACAGCTCATGCCTACGCGACGTACATTGCTACAGCGGTCACGTCTCATGAGTTGTTCCAACACATATACTTGAAAACCGAACGTTTCTATGACTTCCTATTGTTCATGGATTCTGCAAACCTTGGGGGCATTGTTTGCGAGGACCCCTTGGCTCTCGAACCTCCAGAGGAGCTCACCATTGAGACGCGGTGGAACATAGAGACCTTCCTCCCGCCCGCTATTCAAAACGACTTTAGCTCCGCCATCCAGTACTTCATTATTGAACTCTACAAGATTAGACAAAGAACGAACGAGAGTTCGCGGACCCCTTTTCGAGTACTGCAAAACTCCGCACCCGACGTTACGCAGCGAGATCCTGGGAAAACGAAGGAGCTGGATGCCACTCGCGAGTTCATTTCCAGGAAACTTACACGGAAACTGCTACGATTCGTAGGTTCCATTCAGACCAAGCACAGAGACTCGGTATACGAGGAAGCGCTCCACTCCCAATTCACATTCCCAGTACTTCCTGGCTCTTACCTCGCGCTCACTAATCCCGTCCTCGAGTTCATCAAATTTACTTGTGCGGTATTCGGTCTTGCAGAAGACTACCAGGTGGAGATCGGACTATTAAAGCGTAATCTGCTTGACCTGGCAGGCATTCGAGAGTTTGCTAATGATGCCATTTTCCGGAATCCCTGCGAAACAATCAAGCTGTCCAACGTCGCATGTAAAATGTGCGATGCGCTTCGCGACTTCGATTTCTGTCGTGATCCAGAGCTCATGCCGGACAGTTTAACCGTCGGACCTCCCAAGTGGATGTGTCAGGGATGTGATGGTGAATACGATCGGACTGCGATAGAGATGGAGCTGGTCCGGATGGTCGGCACGATCGAGAAGTCGTTCACCCAGCAAGACATGCGTTGTTCCAAGTGCAAACAAGTCCGGTCAGATAATGCTTCACGATATTGTCCGTGTTCGGGATCATATCAGTTGGTCGTTGGCAAAGCAGAGATGAAGAGAAAGTTGAGAACGGCACTCAATGTCGCTATTGTGTACAACTTTATAAGACTGAAGGTTAATTTTTGAACGACCCTCCGTGCGACCTTGATTCTAAACGTCTTCCTTCCAGGAATGCGCGCAGGTCATGCTAGAGCATTGGTGAAATACAATGATGTTGATGCGCTTCTTATTCACTGTTTGACGTGGACATGTTGTATGTATTTAGTATTTTTTTTCTGTAGTGTATTTTGCCTGTAGGATGTGTTGCTGTCAACCAACTTTGAACAGTCGCCCGGCACGATTAATCTCTGGTAGTGTATCGGATAGTACATCCGCCTGTCATACGATGGATGGTCTTAAAGACCGCGGAAGAGCGGGGTTCGACTCCCCGCCAGAGAGCTGACCTTTTGCAGGCTACCCTTGCAATTGTGCCCATGTGGGGCCCCGTTCGCAAAGACCCTGAGGTAGTGCGGAATGAACCCTTGATTACATTTCGATTGCATCATGTTCCGACTACTTTAGCTCATTTCTCCCAGCTGGCACACAATTTTCAAGGTTGGCATGTAGTGGAACTGAACCCGGTTTATTGATAATGACGGCTTGGACGACCATTGATATACATCACTACCCCATCGGTCGTCCGAACCTGTTTCTGTTCAAAGTCTTTTGACCTAATTAAAGACCTGCCGGACTTGTCTGGAAAAGTCATTATCGTCACAGGCGGAAAGTATATAGCTCTCCAGTCCCGATGGATGCTCAACATGACCTACTCACCAGCGATGGGATCCGGTAATGCCGCTGTCAAACATCTCGCTCGGAAGGGTGCAAAGGTCTACATGACCGCTTGAAACAAGACTAAAGCAGAGGACGCCATCGCCAAATTGAAACTAGAAAGGCTGGGTCCTGGCAATGGGCAGGTCAATTGGCTTCAGCTAGACCTTGTTGATCCACGAAAATGGCTGCTAGGGAGTTTATGAGCAAGGAAAAACGACTGGATGTCCCTAGTGAGTCATCATCTATCGTCTTGGATATGAATTATTGATTGAAAGCTGCATTATTCAGTTCACAATGCCACCCTGTATGCGCATGTCCTAGCGCATTTTACAATAACATAGCTGACTCTGCATTAGTTTCTTCGAAGCACCTTGGCTGACTTTGGATGGTGCGTCGCTCGGCTGCTTTCTTAAATCCCGCCTGTTTATTGTTCTGAAGGCGTAGATGAAAATTTTCTCGTCAAGTACGTCGATAACATATTACAGCTACGGGAACCGCACACTCATGCCAAGTGACAGCGTAAGCGTAATAAGTCCATTTGTCTTGACTCGTGAATTAATACTGATGGACTAAGACAATGGTGCTCAGTCGTCGTGCGGTGACGAACTGAGGAAAGAGAAGAAAGAATGGGACGCGTATATCTAATGTCCTGCATGGACGTGCTCGATGTAAACACTGTCCAAATAATCGCATCAAAAAGGAAAACATTGTCTGTGGGTGAGAAGGAAGAATCGAGTGACAGCAAACCGTACGCACACGGTCCGAGCTTCCGCATTCCAACACACAGCATGTGGCAAAGGTCCGTGTTGCTATTACGTCTGCGAAATTCGGCATAGATCGTTTGTGTGGTCTGGAGAGCAGTTCGTCCAGTATTACCTGACACGTTGTCGTTTTGACAGCTGATTGGACCATCGCCTGGCACACCGCAGTATAGTGTGTGTCATTCCGTTCCCAGATGAGCTTACAGCATGGAGAATTAATGCACATTCTACAGCATCCCAACTGCGGTGGAACACGCGAAGCTATCTCGGGCTGGTTAGTTCTCCGACGCTTGTTGCGTCAAGACTCTTGTGTCGTGCGGTGATAATCAAGCTAACAAGCTAGCAAAACTCACCACGCCAATACCACTTCTCGGGGGACAGACAAACCATCGTTCATTGTGTCAATTAGTTCCCGCCTTGGTGCGTTAGTTTGAAGGCTATACTCGAATTTTCACATGATCTCTTGGCCGTGGGGACAAATAAGTCTATTTGACTGTTCTATCCCCTCCAAGTCGCACTTGCCAATATTTCCCCGACTCCTGAATGCAGTGCTACTAAACAACACCGTCCTAGAAACCATCCGATGCGGCACATTGAGACATGGCGATGAAACCTCAGCATTGCTGCTCTGGCATAATCAAGATTCAAGAAATAGGAACTAAATTTATGTAATTCCTTGAGCTTCATTATATTCTGGCCATCGGCGACGTTCTGGCTATTCTTCACAGGAACTTTTGTTTTTTTTTTGACAGTCCGCCTTACAAACTGATGCGTATCCTCCGAGCTTTGGAGCGGCGGACCTCATATTTGCAATTCAACTGTTAGGCCGTGTTCAGAGCTATGGACGTTCAGGAAAAGCAAGGATACCTTCTGTATGGAAACAAGAAGACCAGTGACTCATGCATATGGAAAGGCCGTATTGGCCGACGAAACTAATAAATAGTAGGGTGTCTCCAATTTCTTGACGCTGAACTCATGTGCCGACTTCTCTTTTTCGCTGCTGCTGCTGCCGCTGCCGCCGCCTATATGTTCCTAAGATTTGCATCCATCCATCCATACTTTTTTGAACCGTCAAGGTCTATACGCCGAGTACCAAGCTTATTGGCAGGTTACGACAATGGGCTGCTGTATGCACTAAACCCTCGTGCTTTTCTTGCTCGATGCCAGTAGGTCTTCGATGCTCAGAACTCAGCTATCTATTGGTTGACACAGGCATGAACTAGGCAGCGATGCGGTCCTGTGTACCGGGTATTGCTTGGCTCTTGGGGCCTTGTGGTCGTCTCTTCCGGCGATGCCATCTCTTCCGTCTTCTCAACTTCTCCACAATTTCTTCGCAACGACATCATGCATCGGGAGATGTTTTATGTCGTTTCTGGAGTCAGAAACAACTATACTCATCTCCATCAAGTTATGATCCGCAACCTCTATCCGCTTGTTGACAAGAATTTGTCGCCACGCTCCTTAGGCAAGACCACACAGGGGTTTGGTCTCGTGCTTTTATCCCAGATTAGGAACATTGCTCGTGACTGTAGCGGTCCAGTATCACTTCGACATATTACAAGTCAACCTCTTTACGTTGCCACAAACCTCGTCCTTCTTGGCACGGGCTTCCCGACCGACACCTACAAAGACTTTCAGACCCTGAACAAGAGTGTCCCATATCGTTTCACTAGGACGTTGCTGTACTTTTGGCCATCCTACTTTGCACGAACTCGACTCTTGAACTCTCTCAAGGACTATTTGCAACGAGGGGAGGTCACGGACTGCAATGATGAATTCTCTCGTGGGTTCATGAAGGCTTTCAAGGACAACGATATCCAGTCCCTCGAAGGAGCCCAGTTGGTGTTAAACTTCCTGTGGGGCGTACATAGCAATACACTCAGCAATGCCTTCTTCTTGGTTTCATTCTTGCTGGTAAACTCCAATGCCTTTGCCAGAGTCCGCACAGAAATCGATCTAGCCGTAGAAAAATTTGGGGACTTGGAGGGTCTTCTAGAAGCTGATCCTGATGTGATAGACGATCCATCATTCATATTGCTGACATCGGCAGTCATGGAGACTATGAGGCTCACCAGCTTACATGCCGGGACACGCCAAGCAAATCATGACTTCGATCTGACTGTAAACAATGAGAAGATACGGATAAAGAAGGGAGAGTATGTGTTTGGAGACGTCTATGCTGCACATATGGACGCAACAGCATTCCCAAATCCAGAAACGTTCGTAGTTGATCGATTTGCGCAACATCCATACCAAAAGAAGCACTTGCAAACGGAAGGATATCCATTCCATGCACTAGGTGGTGGTAGACACATCGTGAGTACCAGCTGCCAGTTTTCAGCCACTCGAGCAGATGTGGATTGATGATTTCGCAGTGTAAAGGGAGATGGTTGGCTGTTTACGAGATCAAGGTTCTGTTGATCGTATTGGTCCGTATATTTGACTTTAGTCCGGGGAGGGAGTGTGAGGGTTGTAGGGGATGGAGCTTGCCTCGTGTGCATCCACGCAGTATCGGGGTGATACATACGGAAGATGATGTTTTTGTACGGCTCTCTCCCCGCCAAATGGGGGCAGGAGTTTGAGCACGGGCACTGGTCGTCAATGGAGATGTCTCAGACTGAGGCGTCGACTCCCATTCAGATGCTTGTAGTTCCTGTACAGATCTTGTTTGTTATTTATTTATTCCAGTTATGTGTACCGAATCCGTTCTAGCCCCAATAACGAGCGCTTTATCCCAGATCCATTACAAGTACTTAGTACCAGTGATCCCAGAGCTGCCGTTTCCATCTCTGTTCGGGCGTTGCGAGTCTGTTCGAGGCGTTAATTAAAGACCGACGCCGGAAGTTGGCACCAGTGCAAACACGCAAACGATCACAGCTCAGTAAATGATTGTATGATCTCTTCCTTCGTTCCTACTTTTAACCTCCTACCCCACGGTGTTAGTTGGAGCGTCAGGACCGAACATACTTTGTTTGACCTGCGTGCTTGTTTACTACGTTCCCTTGTTCTTTCATCACAGGGCTTCCTCAGTGCACTGTCTACCCGGACATGGCAACCGAGTGTTGTTATTGTTCTCTAGTTCAATAGCCGCCGCGCATTCGTGATGAATTGATGATCATCACCACTGGAACCTGAAATACTGACGATCCGCGATCATGATTATGACGAATGCGTTACCAACCAATCACCGTTTCATCATTGCAATAAGTGGCAAAGCCGGATGACGGTGCTTTTCCTGATCGGCCATCTCTAAGGACTCCTGGCGCTTGACAAGCCGTCTTGTTGATCCGCTCAAAGAATGATTCGTGACGGCAGTGTGGCCAGAAGGCACATGGCGCCATCATAGCGCCAACATCTGGCAAGTAGACCGGCAATCATCAGTATCGTTGGTGGGCGGTCCCACATGTAAGATGGTGTGCGAAGGTCGCAAACTTGTTCTTATTTGGGATGATAACCTGGTAGAGGTATAACAAAGTGTTGTAGTTGAACGTCGCTTTCATAGCCAAAACCATAGCATCCTTTTAGTGCGTCTTTGTCCACCGCAGTGGTCAACGATTCTACCACCGGGCTGTTGAAAGCTGTGATCAGAGAACGGCTAGCAATAAAACAAATCCAAAGCAACTGGAAGTTGGCTCCGATGCTCTGGGACCATTATTCCAAGTTGAAACGAAGCAACGTTGTGCGACCAAAGAGAGCAGATGGGAGCTCGGAAAACCTGTTTGTGAATGGTCTGTGCAGGTTAGTTGCTCACGATTTAATTTTTGATATTCGGATACTTCCGGGGTGGTTGTCGAACAAAACAGAGGTGCAACTTTGGTCTCCACTTTGACTTCCACCTTGAAATTCTGTATTTTTGTTTTTTCAAGTTGCAAGCGACAAGATGCTGTGTTCTTTGGCAGTTCCCAATCGGGGGCGGGCGCGGTCAACAGACGCAAACATTCCCCCCACCACGCGCGACGACGGCCGACGCATCAGACGGCACACAACTCAAAACCTCAAAACATCCACGACAAGCTTGAGCGACGAAGTGTCAGGATTTACGGGAAGAAGCACTTTTCTGGGGTTGATCTTCACCCCGCACGCCAAAACATTCCATACCCGCTTACCGTAGGACACGTGTAGTAGCAGGGCCAGGTCAAGCAGCCAGTCAGTCTGGTGGTGTTTTCCTCGTATTACCCTTTTGATTTTTTTGGTTGCATGGAATTTCAGCGCACCTGACCAGGGTCTTCAGGACCAACTAGCCGCTCGAACCGGCGTCTATTCTTCTCCAGCACGTTCCAACATACGATTTTCATTCCTAGCCATCGTCCATGACTGTCTCTCATCGGAAACGCGAACATCAACCTGATGAAATACAAAGTAAGTCATCTTTTCTCTCCCACTCTTGGTCGTCTAGTCCTGTTTCTCACGGGGTTCCGTTGCGTAATCTGGTAGCTGTCAATGAACCAGGCCTGCAGATCCAGTGTGACTCCTGCATGTGCGACCTGACACATTCTGTCCGAATAAAATGTGCCGATCCTGTGTGTGAACCAGGTGATGGAGTGGACATTTGTCCTGCATGCTTTTGTTCTGGAAAAGAGTTTGCGAAGCACCGACGGGGCCATGCATATCGTGTCATCGTGAGCCAGGGTGACGGGGCATAAGCGCTTAGGCTGATTTTGGTCTTTTCCCAGGAATTGCATTCATATCCTATCTTTTCGGAAGATTGGGGAGCTGATGAGTACGCCACCCCTTTCTTTGTGTCACACCAAGTCCGCACCAACTTTGTGTTTGTGTTACATCAGGGAGCTGCTGTTAATCGAAGGGATCTCGAAAGCCGGTTTTGGAAATTGGCAAATGATTGCAGAACACGTCGGCACGCGCACAAAGGAAGAGGTGGAAGAACATTACAACTCTGTTTATGTTGATTCTCTCGACTGGCCTCTACCGGTGAGCTGTCGACGCCACACAAGAGCGGATCTGTCCTGATCTTTTTCAACGTAGCGGATGGATATCGACTTTGATATAGATCCTGAGGAGTTCCAGCAGCGGAAACGAAGACGGATGTCAGCTATGAATGATGCGACCCCACCTCCCCCAAAAGTTGCCCCGACGTCAGCACCGGGCGTGCACGAAGTCGCCACCTACCTCCCAGGCCGCTTGGAGTTCGAGCACGAGCTTGACAATGAAGCAGAGGAACTCGTCAAAGACCTTGAATTTGGTATCTGCCTTGCTTACGGCGGAGACCAAATCATCGAAGACGAGAACGATGTCGATGTCAAGGCTCGGGCCCAAATGTTAGAAGAGCGCAAGCTGAGCGAAGAAGCCAGGTCGACGAGTCAGCCACCGATGAATGGCGTGAATGGTTATGTCAATGGTTATGGCTCTGTCAACGGCGATACGTCGAGACCGCATTCAGTAGCCAAGTCGGAGGAGCCCAGCAGCACCGATCAGCAGACCACAGAAGACGACCAGAATTCCGAAGAGCCTACGCAACCACCCCCATTCGAAACAGAAGATTCGCTTTCATTCAAGCTGACGATGATTGAAATGTATAATCAGCGTGTGGCAAAGCGTCACGAGGCTAAAGCGATCATGTTTGAAAGAGGTCTTCTGGAATACAAGAAGGTTCGTTGCGCTCGGTTTAGTTACGTACGTCAGTTCTTCTGACTAGTTCTATTAGATGCAGGCTGCGGAAAAGAAACGGGTGAAAGAGGAAAAGGATATTGTTCAACGCCTCCGACCCTTTTCCCGTCTTCAGACTGCTGAGGATTACGAGGTGTTCGTTGCAGACGTCTTATGTATGATTTTGACATTCCTGTTGGTCACGGATATTAACGTTTATCTGCCAGACGAGGCAATCCTGCGCAAACGCATACAGGAACTGCAGTATTATCGACGCATGGGCCTCACCACTGCCGCCGATATTGACAAATATGAAGCGGACAACATTCGTCGTGTACGTATGCTATCATGTCCTCATGGCCTGATCCACTTCATCTCTTCGTTCACAGGCACAATTAAAGGCAAACATGTCGCGGGATTACTATGCCTCTGAGCGATTGAATCAGCTGCGTGGTGGAACTGGACGTCAGTCGTGGCCTTTTTTGGATTCTCAACCCCAAGATTGATGCCGTTTTGCAGGGGAATCTGAGGGTCGCAAGAGCCACGAACGAGAAGCAACCCCGAAGCTTGGTGCTGGCTCCACGGGACCAGGTTCGGCGCGCCGGCCACGTACGTCCATGTCGTACCTCAGTTATTCGTGCTCTGTAATATTAATTTTCTCTCTCTTTTTTTTTTTTTGTTGGTGATCGTCAGCGGCAGCCCCTCTGAACCTGGCCAACAGCCCTTCGCTACACCTCCTCACGCCCGCCGAACAGGCGCTCTGCTCGCAATTACGCATTCTCCCCAAACCATACCTCGTCATCAAGGAGACGCTCGTACGAGAATACGCGCGTCGTGGTGGCAAGCTGCGCCGGCGAGAAGCGCGCGATCTCGTAAAGATTGACGTCAACAAGACCAGTCGGGTGTGGGATTTTTTGGTGCAAGCTGGGTATCTCAAGATTACGCCCGACCCACCACCACCCACTGCTCCTGGCGATCCTGCGTACGTTGGATCTTGTTACTTTTTTTTTGTTTTCTGCTGGTGCCAACCGAATGAGCAGAGCTGACCGGCAAGCGTCCGCGTCCTTGAGTGCTTCACCGTCCAAGGAGCAAGCTCGCGTCTCACCCAACCCTGCTGCGCCTCAATCGACCTCCAGAACGTCCACCCAAAACGGGACCACCTCCCAGCCTAAACCATCACTCGCGTCCCCTACTCTCTTCCCCACCCCGTGGCTACCAAGCCAATGAGGAACACGCTCACTCTCGGGCGTTGACACGTCGTATCGCCATGTACTCATTCCACCCTACTCTCACGCATCTGTACTATATCATCTGCATACGTTGTCTTTTTCTTCTCTCCCTCCTACCCCCTCCTTCCTCGTGCTTTATCGAATGACACATTATAATTGCGCTGCAGACCTTGACGTGATGAGGTTCTCGATGATCGTCTGATCGATGGGGATATTGGCACGTCGGAGATACTCGTCGTTCCTGTCCGGGCAAGAACGCCACACGATGCATCAGCCAATATCCCAAGCAACCCAAGCGTCGAAAAAAATAAACAGCCATGACTACTCACCAAAACTTGTCTCCCGCAAGTAACCACCCGGGTCGACCCACTTGTCAGCACACACGACCCCTCCTACACATGTCTAGGACGCTCACCTTTGAGTAATGACGACCGCCTGCATCGCACCTACCCGAACGCGACCAGTGAACCAAGCGTGAGATGCGCGCCCAATACGTGTTTTGTGGGGGGGGAGGAATATACTCACAGGACGGTGACGACGGTCTGGCCGTCGTGCCAGCCCATCTGCTTCACGAGCTTGATGCACGCCACGAGGTTGCATGCGCTGCTCGAGCCGAGGAATAGGCCGTCATGTTGGACGAGGTAGCGGGACATGGCGACGGCCTCTCCGTCCGTTATCCTAAAAGACATGCACACGAACGCGGATCAAAAATTAGAATTAAAAAAAGGCAAAGATGACACGAGGAACTCGCCGGAATGTGTCGTCAATGACGAGCAACGCCATATTGATATTGTTCGTCATCCGATTGATCCCGCTGTACCATGACATGCGTACACACACTCAGATTGCGCACCGTTTTCAAAGGAGAATGAGAGAACATACATCCCTTCGACGACCGTGTCGACTTGATGTCGTCGTTTCGTGCCTTCTGCCTCTTTCCCGTCATACATCACGCCGAATTTGACCTGTCCCATAGAGGGATGCACCGCGTCCCGTGAGACTGCCCTGGGCTCACTCGAAAGGAAGTAGGTGTACAGTACCTTGTTGTGGAGACCGCTCCCTATGGGATCGGCCAGGACGACCTTGACGTTCTCGTTCATTGACTTGATATAACGGCCCGCGCCAGCGATCGTTCCGCCCGTCCCTAGAATCCGACCCCTCTTAATTCCTACACCTCGGGTGGTGGAGGCACCTCGACGGGATGACTCACCCGCGCCAGAGACGAACGCATCGAGCTGCCCGTTTGTCTGTCGCCATATCTCTGGACCAGTCCCTTGGTAGTGTGCATCAAAGTTGCTCTTGTTCTGCATCGACGAAAAGAGGGTGAGAGGGTCCCAACGTGCACGCCTTACGACCGGGCCGGCTGTCTGGTGACGTACCTCGAACTGGTCGGCAAAGAATCCACGCGGCTTGGTCAGTAGCTCCGTGTCTCTGGGATCCTCTTTTGTGCCTCTAGGGCATCCATGCGACGACGTGGTGGAGACGGCGAGCGAGGGTGAACCCGTGACGATTTCATGGCTAACGTCTGCGCTCTCGGAACCGTTCGGGAGACTCTGTTGGCCAAATCTGGCAGCGGCTTGTCGGGCCATGTTCTGAGGCGTCTTCGTGAGGGACATGGCGAATGTCAAAAAGAACGCATACATACGACATACTGCTCAGGAATGGTCAGCAGGACGAACATGAGGGTGTATGGGGGTATACGCACTTGTCTCTTGTCGACGATGCTAGCTGGCCGCACGCGTTGCACGTCTGCACCAAGAGCCTGCAAGGCCTTGACCTTTT